>ML782384.1:233538-244442 GCA_009831015.1 Picea engelmannii | reverse complement strand
TGGAGATTCATCTTCACAAGTTAGTATAGGGAAGGACCTGAGTAAGGTCAAGTGTTTTCACTGTCATAAGAAGGGACACTATGCTTCAAAGTGTCTAGAGAGGAAGAAGGGTGGAAACAAGACGCAACCAGAGGTAGCCGCGTTGACAAAGGCTGAAGTGGATGAGTTTTCCAAGAAGTTTGAACATGAGTTCTTACTTGTTTCCCATCTTTCCTTAGGCACCATATCAGCTGGTGCGTGGTTGCTAGATAGCGGAGCCACATATCATATGACAAGAGCACATAAGCTGTTCAAGAGCTTCATAGAGTTAGACTCTGATGTGCATGTGGAACTTGGTATGTGCACCAAGCATGCAATAAAGGAATCTGGGATAGTTCCATTCCAGATGGAATCAAGAGGCGTGTTAAGAGTGATGAATGTGCTATGGGTGCTAGAACTCAGGAGGAGTGTGCTCTCAGTTCGAGCGATTTTGAAGAAGGGATTTTTTATGTAGCGTTCTCGGATGGACAGGTGTTGATCAAGCCCAGAGGATCTAGCTCAAACACAGCAGTGGTTCTTGGAGTTAGAGAGAGCAACTTGTATAGGCTAAAGGGCCATCCTATGCGAGCAATGGCAAGCAACTGAGTGGCAGAGAACAAGGAGTAGGTAGCTCTAAAGGTTGAGCAACTCAGAGGGAGTCAGCCTTCAGGTTCAGGTGGGAAGGAGCATCCTTCCATGCTTGTCAACAAGGAGTCATGGTATGAGATCGCCATGCATGATGCTTAGGAGCAAGAGGCTTCTAGGAGCATGTTCAATAGAGCCACCTTTGGGTGGTAGAAGTACCTTCCTTGCTAAGAGGGAGTGTTGATGTTTTAGTAGCATTAGATAGGTACTTCCACATCGGTTTGTGTCTAACACGAGGGAGTCATCCTTAATGCCTCTCAACCTTAGGAAATTCACTTTATAGGTTAATTATTAAAGTGAATGTACTTTTGTAATTAATGTGAGTTTAATTTAATTAAATGCCTAAGTATTTGCATTAGTAATTAAATTAAATCTTAGCCATTAGATCTAAAGTGAAGGTGAGATTTAATCTCAGCCCTTGATCACTTTGGAGATATAGGGTTTTGGATTTAGGGTAAACTCAAGGTTATAAAAGGCAACCTATGTGAGAGGAGGAGACACACACTCACAAAGTGAGAGAATGAGATCTCATTGATTGGGTGAAGAAGGACTTTCATCCAAGTGTGTAGGGCAGTGTTCGAGGAAAGGAGCAAAGGGGTAGCAAGGGAGATAGCAGCCAACCGGCAAGATCAAAGGACTTATCTTGAGGTTTGTAAGGCTTGGCTATTTGCTGCTTTGTATTCCTCATGTGGGCCATTATCCCAGGACGGGAGCCCAGATTAATAATAACAAACATCTCACAGTACTGGTTTTTCCAGGTGTAATTTACCCAGAAATCTCATGTGCAATGTGTTTGGCGTCCAGTTTTTTATGCTTTCTTTGTAATGTTCGTTAAATAACTTAGCTGTGCATTTATTCAATAAAGTGATTTTATTTGGAACTAATTGTCGGGTGCTGGGTGAAGGAAAATTAACAGCATGTAGTTGATATTACCAGTTACCGAAGGTGTTCCTGAAGGTTACTAGAGATGCATGTAATTGTTCTCAGTTGGTGGTTGATCTTGTTCAGCTGGGTGATCCAGGATGACCCATGACTGTTCATAATCAGGAATTCACCAGAGTAGCTCCTTTTCACTCCATTTGACTGACCACTTCACTAAGTTGCATGAAACTTGGAAGTGAGAACACTGTGGAAACGTGAACCCCCCCAAAAGGTGTGCTGGGGAAACAAAGCATATGAAAAACAACATATATATATATATATTAAACAACAAATTATCTTGCAAGAAAATGATAATGATACACATAAATAACATTTTCAAAGGAAACCTATGTCTATATTAACTGCCATAGATAATGACATCATACAAAATCCAAAAGCAGCCTTTATAGATGAGGCTATACATCCAACCCAACAACAGCCCACGACTTTCTTCTTGCTTGCTGTTACCACCTAGGTTCTCACTTGATGAAAAAGTCATTAACATAAATGTGAAACCCTAAAGGCAACCTAGAAAGACTACCCACTGTTACCTGAGTAGTTCTTTCTCTCACTTTAGGTTGGCCTTCTTCCAAATCAAGGGGGGAATCCCTAAGGAAATCTAAGTCTACACAAATGGTATTAAATGAAGGTGCTTTAGGACTTAGGGTAGGTCTGGTTTTAGTCAAATTGTAGCAAGTAATTTCCAGATTTACACAACAAAATTTAAGTCAAGGATGATGAATTAGGGTTACTTTCTAGACTTATGGAAAATCTGAAGTAAGATATTTCTGCTGTAAATTTCAGACTGCAAAACAGAAAATAAAAGATGATTTTTTAAGGATTTTTGGTGGTTGAAAGGTGGGACAAGTGCTTAATTTCCAATTTGGGTGAATGGAGTCATCAAGGTAAACTTAGTGGGCTGTTTTGGTGACTTTTTAAACTTTCCATGAGGCCTACTGGCCTTTGGGACAAGGTGTTTACATACCAAGTCATAATGATAGGAAATCTCATATAACTGAACCAAAACAATCAAAAGAAAGCAGTATAAGAGAATAACTAGAGAGTGTGACCAAGAGATGTGGTCCAAGATTATGGTACAAAGATATATTGAACTCATCTGGACGTGCGTGCACGTATGAGAGAGAGAGAGAAAGAGAGAGAGAGGGAGATCCCTTCCCACGAGCAAGAACTTTGGTTGGCTGGAGTACAAGTTCTGGAAGCTGGCAAGCAAGGCAAGTGGGCAGTGATTAGGAGTTGTTTTGTTCTATTCGGGGATGAACAACTGGATGGACAAAGTCTTGGACACATGAGAGAGAGATCCCTTCTGAGCAGCAAGAACTTTGGTTGGCTGGAGTTTAAGTTCTGGAAGCTGGCAAGCAAGGCAAGTTTTGGTTTTTATGATTTTCCAAAAACAAAATGACAAACTATATTAAAGAGTTGGAATAGAAGGTGAAGACGTACATTTCTGGTTCTTATGCTTTTCCAAAAACAAAATACTTCATTTATCTTCCCACCAAACCTCTAACGTAGCTATGCACAAAAGGGGGTCTCCACTCATGGATTTGTATATGGAGATTCTCTGAAACCAAGGAGAAGCCACATTAGTAAGATATATTATCCACATATATTATGGATAACACATTTTGAAGCTATACTCTACCTTTTGATCACATTGAGCTTGGGACAGTAGGCTTTCCTTAGACATATCCAATGCCACTCCATATAGTGACCATTAGCTCAACTTAGTTGAAGCCTATGAAGTGGCTATTCTCAATGGCCTTTCTCCTTTTCTCGACTTAGGTATTACCACTATTTTTTGCATCTTGGTGACAGTAGTGTTCTTGGCTATGTTCCCACAAATGCCTCATTTGATCATAAAAGACTTCCACATGTCACCGTGCCTCCGTTTAGATTACCATGCATATTTGAATTTTGGCGCTCACCATCCTATCTACTAAACCTTCCTTATGTAGAGCACCTCCCTATATAGTGAAGGGCATTTGCTTAGTTTAGTTGAATCCCACGAATTGACAATTCTCAATGCTCTTTCTTCTTTTCCCAAATTAGGTTATTACAACTAGTGTCAACATCTTGGTGACACTAGCATACTTGACCATGTTCTCATAACTACCTTATTTTATCATATCATGTCTCCATGCTTTTGTGTAGATTACCATGCATATATGTTCCTCACCATTTGCCTATCTACTAGACCTTACGTATGTAGAGCACCTGCCTATATAGTGAAAAGCATTTGCTTAATTTAGTTGAAGCTCACGAATTGACAATTCTGAATGGCCTTTCTTGTTTTATCAACTCAGGTTATTACAATTATTTGCATCATGGTGATACTAGCACATTGGATCACATTCTCACAAATGCCTCTTTTTATCTATTAAAGACTTCTAGATGTCACCGTGCATGTATGCTCCATCCCCCTTTCTACCAAAGCATCCTTATCTAGATCTATGATCAACTACCTCACACCTTCTCTATCCACCTATGCTAACATACTCGTTGACTCCACCATTGACCCCACTTAGGTTACTACAACTAGTATTTGCATCTCGGTGACACTAGCATACTTGACAATGTTCTCATAAATGCTTTATTTTATCATAACATGTGTCCATGCTTTTGTGTAGATTACCATGCATATATGTTCCTCCAAATTTGCCTATCTACTAGACCTTCCTTATGTAGAGCACCTCCCTATTTAGTGAAAAGTATTTGCTTAATTTAGTTGAAGCTCGTGAATTGAAAATTCTGAATTGCCTTTCTTGTTTTATCAACTTAGGTTATTACAACTATTTGCATCTTGGTGATACTAGCATATTGGATCACATTCTCACAAATGCCTCCTTTTATCTATTAAAGACTTCTAGATGTCACCATGCCTTCATTTAGATTACCATGCATGTATGCTCCATCCCCCTTTCTACCAAAGCTTCCTTATCTAGATCTCTGATCAACGACCTCACACCTTCTCTATCGACCTATGCTAACATACTCATTCACTCCACCATTGACCCCACTTAGAATATTTGCCTACATAACACACTTTGGACAATAGATGCCTTTATTCAATCGTTGAAACGCTGTACTTTCTTAGCAATGTTTATTCCACATCTCTTAGTTTTCTCACACTATTTGTTAGAGTATGAGTCCCAAAAGCAAATACTTTTTACCCAAAATTTTGGGTACCCCTTCGAATTTTTTTTTGATATGGATTTTGCTTGTTCTCCAGGAGAGCCCTTGTTGGTGTGGGTTTTGTTTGCCAAGTTGATTTCCCCCTGAGCTCTAAGTGTTGCAAACATTCTATTATCCTTCATTGTTCTTGACAACTTTGTGGCTTCATTTGTGTGGGTTTATTATGTAGAGTTGCAAATTTTGGTTTAAACCCCTAGTAGTGCCTAAGTGCCCAAATTGTTTACTCATGGTCCTACTGGCATATGGGCATGTCAACTTTAAATGCACTCCCTTGGGAACGATCTTTATGATGGTTAGGTGTTTTGGGATGATAAATATTGCCACATGTTCCTCATTCCACAAATATCATCCCATGAATGTATTTAGTCATGCCTAAGATGTGTGTAGCCTTGGTCATCTAAAGGTATATGGAAATGGGTCATTTCTTTAAGTTGGATCTTGTTGGACTGCTCATTCTAAAGAAGGTGGCATGATGACTGCTAGGTGTATGTACCTTCATGGTTGAATTTGGATTGTGTTTCAATGGGCACTAGTTATTCCATTGTACACTTTAATGCAAAATCCCTCATAAAAGCAATATTTCCTAGTCTCAAAAGGAAATATATGGCCATATTTCAAAGTCATGGTACAAAATGCCAAGGGAGCACATGGTAGCATTCCTCACCTTGAGCTTGGAGTTAATCATTGAAAGTGAAGATACTTGCATTTATTCACTTGAAGGAGAGATTCATGATGCATTGTAAAGACAAACAAACATTGTAGAAGTTATGCATGTTATCTTTATAAATCATTTTCACCAATGATTTGTTGAGACCTTGTGGTTAGCAAAGGGAATTCAAGTCTATGGGTGAAAAATAGGTTCAGTGTTTGAGTCCTACTAAATGTTTTTGAAATTTTCATAAGGGTGTGCAAAAGACTATGCATTAAGCCATTTTATATATTACTGTTGGGTCCACTTTCACTTAAATCATCTAGTTGTATTTTCCCACCGAACGTAATTGTCTACCCCAAAGCTATATATTATATAATAGTTTCAGGTACGTGGAAGGATGGATGCGTTGGATGAAATATGAAAGCAAAAGAATCTCAGAGCCCATCTCTTCCTCTCACTTGCATTAAGTTATACCTTGTAGTGCTCTTAGGTCTGCTACATGCTTCCTTTCCCCATATTTGTCTCAACATTCATCTGCCATCGTGTTGTGTTTCATAGAAGCTTTGGGTCTATTGGACATTCTAAAACTTATGCATGTCCACCCACATTAAGGTACATTTAGTAACATTCTTGGATATGTGGGATCCTCTAATCCCTCTGCCTTCTAATCCACCCGACCATTTGCTCAACTTCCTTTGAATCATTCAACAAACAATTTCATTCACCCACTCTCCACTTTGAATTGTATTTAATAACATTCTTGGATCTGTGGGGCCTGAAAAAGGTAGACAACAAGTAAAATCCATTTTGACATTCATGTTAGAAAAACATGCTAGAAAAAGGTATTGCATATTGTCGTCAATGCATACAAGATAATAGCCTAAGCATAAATAATCATTGAATGAAAGTGAGATAACCCAATACACATAACGACCATCGATTAATAGTCATGAGCATGCACCATTTAGATAAAGCAAATCAAGAGGAAAAAGGTAGGAGACAAGAGAATTGCGATTATAGTGGAGAAACCCTCATGGGGTAGAAAACTCCACTCTAAAGAATATTTCTTTATCAATTACCAAACCCCTTACAATAAGTCTCCAAAACTCCTTAAGAATAGAGCTCATGAAAATCCACACCAAGACTTGATAATAATGATCAGTGGATTAAGAGCTCCTCAATAGATAGGCCTCTACAATGAGGAGACCAATTCACATAATGAATGAGATATAAGTAAGATCTCACATACCAGGTAACTTGGCCACCCTTATTAAGGAAAAAGGGGCCACACAACCACCTATATTAAGTAACAAGAGCCACATAACATATCCATGGAATCCACAAGTTGGCGATTAGCGGGCTCTAAGAAGTTTAGTGATGCACTGTTACATTTGAATGGATGCTCCACCAATGATGACCTTAAATGTTATACATGCCATCATATTCACACTAAGTACATCAACAAATGCAACCACTAGACAACATTACTACGTATTGTTGACACGTAATCCTTTGGATTGCGTTACTTGTAACATTATTGTAAATATGAAGAGTCATAGGTGATAGGAAGTCACCCGTTAGGGAAGACCAATAGTCATTGTTTGTATATTTATTGAGTTTCACGTTAATGCAATCACACAAATTTGGAGTTACGAATTCTGCCCATACCTGGCTTGACTATGGTATCAGAGCCCGGTTAACTCCATGAATTATTTCCCTTGGTGTTTCCTTTTACTAGTGTGCAAAAAACGCCTCCAATTGGCCTGCATGTCTCTCTGTCTTCTTGTCTGTCCCTTTGGCCCATTAGTTTGCCCTCAGGTTCATTCTCTATGCAAAACACTCCCCTTCTTAGTCCGATTTGCGCCCTTGAGTGTGTGTGTCATTTTTGCGTTTCCCTCTGTTAGCATGCCTCTCTTTAAGTTCTAGTTTGGCATGCCTCTCTCATTTCAGTCATTCAATTTCTAATTTGCTTCACCAACATGAAACCCTAAATTATTTTCCAACCCGTTGATTGTTCCTTGCTCACGCCCACACGAAACCCTAATTCGCTGTGTTGAAAGTTGTTGTGGCCATGGCTAGTTCTGCGTATCTAATTCCGGGACTGTTGGACTAAACGACTTCAGGACGTCCACCCTCTCCAATGGAGGGAAAATTTTAGGGGCCTATATCGCCCATGGGCTAATTTTCCATGCTTTCTCCAAAAAAAGATGTCATTTTTTCTAAAAGTGATTCACCCAATTTCTATAGAATAAAATTGTTTTACCTTAAAAATAACCCAAATTTTAGGGGAAATATATAAAATCCTTAGAAATTTGAATATTTTTACAGAAATATCGCCAAACATTTTATAGTTTGCATATTAAGGACTAGTAAGATTCACCAAGGTTTCTACATTTTGAAATAAATTTCCATGGAGTGACTGCAGTGGTCTCATGGACCATCCCAGGAGAGAGGAAGAGGATCACATATCATCACATCTTGGTGTTTAACCAAGAACCTGGTCCAAGACCAGGTTTCCCCAGAACACATCTAGGGTCTTATCCACCAAGGTACAAGACCAAGGATCAACCCATGCATTAAGCAAGGGTTCCCTGGAACACATCCAGGGTCCCAAGAACACATCTAGGGACTTACATCAACCACCAAGGAACACATCCAAGGATCAATCCAAGCACTAGGCAAGGATTCCCTGGAACACATCCAGGGGCCCTAGAACACATCTAGGGACTTACTGCTTGGTCTTAGACCAAGAACCCCAGTCATATGCTGGGGGCCCTCACTAGGGTCTTTTTCCATGGCTCTCACTGCTTGGTCACAAACCAAGAAACCCCAGGAGTGAACTGGGGGCCCTAGTCCTCAGCTAGGGTCTTATGCCATCCTCTCGGAGAATGGCTCTTGCAGCTGCACTAATTTCAATAGGATGTATTATATGTGGAATAATGTGTTGTGTGAGAAGGAAAGATGAAGCAAAACCCCAAGACCAAGTGCCTAATCACACCTTGGACAAATGAAGTGGGAGCATAGATCAAAGAGGGCAAGTGCATAAAAATGTAAGGCAATAGGGGTTGTTAAGCGCACCACAAATCAACCTTAGCTCACTGATTTTATAGCAGAAAATGACCTTGGAAGTCTAAGGGTGCCATACTTAGGCATTGTTATGAAAGTGAGGTTATGTTAATCTAGCAAAAAATTAGGTTTATTAGACGGTATGCTAACATAACAACAATAACAATAAGAGGGGTTGAAACCTCACATTACTCTATCCCAATGAAGCATAATTCATTACAAGGCAATCGTAACATGCTACAAGGGTTTCGTAACACAAAAATGAGCATGTAGAAAGTAAGTGCACAAAGAAAGCCTCACATAAAAAGTGATATTATACCTCTAGTCCTCCATCCAAGCTCCAAGCATATGATGTACAGATGAAGTCCAAGGGGTGAGCTTCTCAATCCCCGAAGTCTCAACAACCATTACAATGAAGAGTGTTGATATTATGGTAGTTGCGGGAGTTATTAACCTCCATGTGTAACCTTTGACTAGAATAGAATATTCTAGAAGCAAGAGAAACCCTAAACAGATGTGTGAAAACCCTAGAAGACATGTCAGCTCAACAAAATATATAATATTAAGGTATTATCCTCCAGGAAGACAAGTCGACCTTATAGGAAAAAGATAAATAGAAAATATAATACCAGAAAGTCTAGTCAACCAGAAAAGTCACTGGATAGATTAATATAAATAGAGGACGTCTTGGCTCATTTGTTCACTCACTCTCACTCAGGAAACCAGAAACAATGTGCAAGTTTGGAGGAGGAGCAACAACAACTGTAGTTGAGCAACAACAACTGTAGTTGTGCGATTTTTCTCTTGTTTAGTCTTTCTGGTACTTTCTCTTGTGCACTAGCCTTGGAGAAGGTGCACTCTCTTGGTTATCTGTTGGTTATGGTGTGGCTTCTTGGAATCATTCTTTCTGTTAAAGGGTAAGGTTCTCGGGGGTGGCTTTGTGGCTTTGGTTGGGTGACAATGGTGTAGCATTGTCTATGGTTAAACGAGCACATCAACATTATTCTAATAGGTTATGGGCTTACACTTCCTTCAGAACAGTTTAACCGTTGGAAGGAAGATCGCGAGTTTTGCCTTGCCTCTACAGTTCGTCGTTGCACCATGCCTCTGCATAGCTTATTTGGTCAAGCTCGTTGAGCACCTTTCCCTAGGTCGTTTGGCCTAATTCCTTCATCAATGGGTGCACTCTACCCTAGCGCACCTCCTGGTACTGTCAAATTGCTGCTGGATAATGCTGTTGTTTGCCGCTGCTACCAGAGGTATGTACTTGTATATGTTTTCAAGTTATATCATCTAGCAAAGCATGAGTGTGTTTGCAAGGGATGTGCAAGAGACCTTGTCCAAGCTGTGATCTTGGATTCAATACATTCAGAGGAACAAGCACACCCTCCCTAGCAGTGAAGACTCCATGTTTGATTATTTAAAATTGATGTCTCTAGCTGTTATGGCATTATTATGATCTTATAGGTTTCATTATACTAACCCCTTAATACTAGAGATACACTTGTTAATCTCCTCTCTAGGAGATATTCTTGTTCTTATGTAAATGCTTATTGCTTACAAGATGAAGTTGATCTCATTTAGGAGAAGTTCTTCGTTACTGACCTAGAATCCATGCAGGATATTTTCCATGGAGGATACCATGGAGATTTTGTTGTTCTTGTTTCTTGTTCCGGGCAGGTCATAAGAGATAAATCTGAAAGGGAGTCAACTCAGAGGGAGTCAGTGATCATGAAGAAGCCAACATAGTTTTGTGACACTTTGTAGTATGCAAAGGGGCATGTAGCAGACATAAACGTGGTAGGAGGATTCTCTTAGATAGAGGGAGTTGATTTTAGAGTTTGAGATGAAGGATCTTGACCGGATATATTGGGATTGGATGCGTGTTTGGCACAAGATGAGATCTTGTTTGAGGAGACTGAAGAGGTTTATCATGATTGACAGAAAGTCCATGGCCACACCTATGATGACACATCTGAGGAAGTTGTGTGACTGGATAGGCAATTTGCTTTGCAGAGAGCACCTTGTGCCAGTATATGGTTGAGCCATGACCGTATTATTGGGTTACAACACATCATGCAGGTACCTATGTTGTGGTACAAATAGATATGATTGATCTCCGATGATGAAGTATGACTGCTAGGATATACAGTTTTTGGATTGGGAGTGCAGAAGACAGATCTAGCACCTAGGGTGCTACTTCGCCTTGGGATCGAGTAGGATTTCCATACAAGCAGGGAAGCATGTATCTGTAGCACTTAGTCATATATCATAGCTAGTGATGCAAGATATGAAGCAGGGTGGCTTTCCGAAGGATCTTGTAGGACTTCATTAGAGACATGGTGCAGGAAGGAGTAGTGAGGCTCCATCACATATCCACAGATGAGCAGAT
>ML782384.1:156094-211849 GCA_009831015.1 Picea engelmannii | reverse complement strand
TGACATGGCATCCGTGATCTGACACTTTGCAAAAATGCCATTTTTACAAACCTCCGGATTTTCGGATGGTTCGAGTTCCACCATCCGACCTCCACCCCTACGACTTGCCATATCTCTGCTGACGATTCCTCTTGTCGATGTGGCCTCTAATAGGGTGCTATTGTGGCATGTTGTCTCATCATGTTGATGTGGCCTCACAGGGCACTGACATGTTGACTCACCATGCTGATGTGGCATTTATGAACTCCAATGTTGTCATGGCATGCTATTTATTAGGTTGACGTGTCACTAATGATGTTGCATCCAAAATTTGGCATTTTGCAAAAGGCCATTTTTACAAATCTCCAGATTTTCAGATTTCCAATTTGTCATGATTCCTCCTAGTTTCGTTATCTGGTCTTTGCCTCCGTGAGCTCTGGCAACATGGCCCTACTGACCTGTCATCCCACTAACGTGGGTTTGTCCCACAAGTTTTTGATGGTTGTTGTTCCACATATTGATTCGGTCTTTGTCCAAAAGGTGTTTTTATTTTTTATTTATTTTTATCTGAATTTGGGGTTCCACCTCTGGGTTCCATATCTGAGATCCAGAACTTTTGGATAAGTCCCTTATTAGAAATCCCATATATCGTGGTTCCTCCATCTAGTTCTACCTATCTGCTCATGCGCCAAGGCATATGGATTTGACTTCCTCTCTTAGCCTGCACATGTCTCAACCTATCTCTATCGGATCTACAACGTGCTAAATAGTCCAGGTCTTAGGATTTTCCTCATTGAAATCTACGCACCACAGGTGTTAGAAGGAAAATAGAGAGGTCTTATAACCTGGACTCTCTGCATTTAGCTTCTAGAGGAAATCAAGCAAAAAAATATAACACTGTGCATTCATTGCACCTCATATATCCCTTCCAATTCTCAATTCAAGAATTTGTCTTCCATTCATAGGGAATCATAACAACTAATACATTCTCTGTGTATATAGAATAATGCAGGGCATACATAAAATTATAGGACATGCATTCATTCCTTATTCCATTTAGATGGTTACACACAACCACACAGTTCCATTTATTAAACAAGCATGAAAAAATACATATTCTAGAGAACATAAAAAACACACACACAAAAAGGCTTATCTGTCATAATTCCTTGACCTGCCCAAACTGATTGAGGGTGAGCGCTTTTCCACCCAACCATAGGATCAAATATATTGGTCCATTCTGCAATCTGGCCACCCCCTTGCCAAGCCATGATACCACCAAGGGAAAAACATTCAGTTTCTTAGGCAATTGACAATGTGAAGGCCTTTCTCCTTCACAACATCTACATGTAGAAACCTCTTTTCCTACCAACCCAGGGTCTCCACAGATTTCTCAGATGCCTTCCTAGTTGGCTTCAGTGCTCCAGGGATTCTATTCATTGCTTATGCAGTCTCTCAGCTTCCTCCCTCTTCTCAGTGTCACTTTCTTGCCTAGCAAGCATCAAGGGCCTTTGATGATTTCTAGCCAAGGGGTCCTGCATCATATACCATTCATATAGCTTCAGTGGCCTACAATAGCAATTTCTTGGGAGAGTTTATGCAACCTGATCGGGATATGTTCGCAGATGAAATTTGGGATGGTGATTCCATTATATACACTCGTAGAGGGGGATATCATGTCTACCTTCCTGAAGGCGCAGCTTTGCCGATTACTCTTAAGAGCATGGGAGTATAAAGTTTTCACAATGGTTCCTCCGAAGGTGTTAGCCAACAACATATCATTTGCTCCCATTGGATTGATCAAAATATTTAACTCTGGATGTCATTTGCTATTGGTGCATATGAGTTCGATCCAAACGCCTCAACAATGTATTTGAAGGTTTGAGGTTGCGAGGATTTTGGAGAGCATTGTTCTGTGATGTCAAAAGCAGTATATGTGGATTCTACCCAGACATAATTTAGCTATGTAGAAAGAATCCCGTGGAATTATGCTAGAATTTCGCACCGACACAAACAATGTTTAATCACAACCGTTGTTTGAGCTCATGGTCTTGATGTTCAACAAGTTTCCTTGATGAAAAATTATGATCTTCCTAATAATCTTGAACTTCACGTTCATAGAATTGGTCGCTCAGACATTGTATATGCTTCACTTTTATGCACATTGTGACTAGAGGTTGGATTGAAGCTTTAAAAATAGTTTATTATTATTATTATCAACGAACTATGAATGAATGTATTGGAGATCGTCCTTACGGTGGACTTAACTTTCATCGTACTCTAAACATTTTAAGATTTGAACTTTTTCTGGTTATACAATTATGAGATTGGTTTTGTCCAAAATTCTGCTAAAAATTTTGTAATCTAAGTGCAATAGGGATTTTTGAATCTATTTATATATTCAAAATATTCAAAATGCAATTTCACCAAAAATTACATAACCAAATTCCACCAAGAAGAGAATTGCCAAAAAAAGAGTCCAAATCATAAAATATTTATACTTCTTCCTTACTTTTCTATTTGAACATCTTTGCCACCTTAACTTCATTGACCATGACTTTGACTTATCAAAATTCATAAAGCTTCACCATCCACCAAAAGTCCATAAAAGTATAAAGCACGCTGAGCTAATGACATAAAATATAAAGCTTCACCATCCTTTCTATTTGAACATCTTTGGCACTTTTGCTTCACCAACCATGACTTAGACTCCACCGAAAGTCTAATCCATAAAGATCATAAAGCCTCACCATCATTTATTTGAACATCTTTGGCACTTTGGCTTCACTAACCATGACTTTGACTCCACCAAAAGTCCATAACGCTGAGCTAATGACTTCGGCTTCACCAAAAGTCCATAAAGCTCATACAACTTACTATCCATTACGTCTTATGATGCAGAAGATTGTCACCTTTATGGAAACCTCCCCACAATCGATAGACTACACCACGTGTCCCAAAACGTGGCAGTCTTGCATACCAATGAAGGTCCATGTTTCTGTCCCAATCCGTGGCGGTCTTGCATGCCAATGAAGAACCACGTTTAGTCATATTTGTATAAGAAGAGGTAGGAAACAATGGGGTAATGGGCTCATGAGCATCGTTGAGACTCATAGGATCTTTGTAGATGTGCTTAGAGGAGCTACGCATGCCATAGGGAATTGCAAAATAGGCAGAATGTCAATGTTGCGGCTTGCATGCAATTAATAGATTTATGAGTAGTTGGGGTTGTGCTGCCCTAGATTTCTGAGTAGTTGTGCTTGAGTTTCCATAAGAATGTAATAGGATATCATCTCGGTTTATATGAGCATTTCCAGTTCTGTGTTTTTCAACAGTGAATGGTTTTGGTTCATGAATTTATACAACATTCTGGTGGCGTTTTAGTCATGTTAATCTTTTTTTTTTTTAATTCTCTGTGTTGAATTGATTGTGGGCCTACCTCCCCATTGTCTGCATCATTTAGGTATCAAAGCAACCGTGATAAAGATCTATGCAGGTCTATATCTATAGTAGCCTAAGGTATCCCTATCGTTTTGGTTTACTTTTGGAGACTTCATCGTTGAGTTAGTTCAAGAGAAGAGCTAAGTGTGCTCATAGGAGCACTAGATTGCACATAGGTTAAATTGTAGCAGGGTAAAAATGACAAAGGTGAAGCGAGTGAGCCAAAAAGAGAAACACTATATGAGGGAAGAAATACAAGTGATTAAAAAACTAATCAAACAGTGTGAAGAAAGACAATAAATAATGTTAGATTTTCATTAGTTTCGTTAACATTAGATTTACCATAGCATTTTTATCTTCTTCTAACGTTCAATAATCATATACTGAAATATATAAGCAACAAAGAAACAAGCACAAGAAGACACAAAGATTTATTCTGGGAAAACCCCAAACTCGGGGAAAAACCCAACCAAATTTTCTTAGAGAGAATATTCCAATACAACCATGAACATGATCTAATCTCAAGAACAAACCAGCAATGAAGAACCAAATACTTATCTCTTCTTCTTGTCAAACCCTAGTGAAGGTTGACAACTGAGTCACCACAGAACTGGTGCAAGATAGGCACATCACTAGCACACCAAAAAATTGACACAACTGGTAACTGCAACTGCAGTTGCTATGGCAACTATCACTGGCACAAAGCAACTGGGCAACACCACACAACCTTAGCGCAACTCTTCCGGAGGTAGCGCATAAGAGAGATCACCATGAACCACCAAGAATATCCTTCCCCAAGTGGGGTGCACTCTCCAAAAGAACCAGAAACCAAAAATAGTGAAACTGCCGCTGCAATTGCCTAGTGCACACTGCAGAAGGAGAACTACGTGACTGTACAAATGAATTGACCCGTAATTGTATTTATATTAATTTGGGCCCCTGTCTGGGGCCGACTTCTTATTATGGGTCTTCAAATTTACTTTACTATTTCTATGGGCCGACTATTTCCACTTTATTATTATTTCCCGTGGGCTGACTTCTCTTCTGTGGTCTTCTATTTCACTTTATTCTTTTCTGGGGTGTTCTTCAACTATGCAATGGTCTTCCTTTGACTTCTTGGAATATTCTTCTTCTCTAAGAAAAGTTGTCAAGGAGGAAAATACCTCCCACATCTACCAAAACATCAACAAATAAAAGAAGAGATCCGAGCCATAAAAAAAGAATAAGGGCATTGGAGAAAGAAGAAAATCAAATAATTCAAAAGAGTGAGATTTTAGAGGGGATCTCAGTTGTGGATGTTTCTTTCTACCCAAAAAAAGGTGAAGCACCTGAGGAAGAGTCTACAAAAACTGAGAATGTGCGTGTTTTTCAGAGCATGCAGGAAGAGGCTAAGAGGATTGAGCATGTAAATACTTACATGCATGTATTTAAATGTGAGGAGAAGAATAATGTTGCAAATTGCATCCTAGAAAAGGTAAATGAGAGCGGAGATATAATAAAGAAATGCACAGAGATATCACGAATATCCAATAATATAACATAAATGTATCAGAGATGCAACCATAAATACATAGATACAGTAATACACGATTTCTATCAATGAAATAAATGTACAGAGACTGTAAAAATACAGAGTGAAAGACTTGCTAGAATGGTGGCAGCTTATCTTTGAGAAGAGATGTGGTGGCTACTCGCATTCGCAAGAAGATGATTACAATGAGGCTCTGAAGGCCTTTTTACAATAAGCAGGAATGCCAAAAAACCCTAGACATCCAAAAACCTAACCCTAGGAGATGAAGCACCAAAAGTCATGTGGGCCCCGTTTGGGCAAGTTAGTACATCAACTTCTCAGGGTCGTAACTTTTGCATACGATCTTCGTTTTAGGCGTATGATAGCCCGTTGGAAAGGTATTGTCGAGGGGATCCATTTTAGGTGCAATATTGAAGAAATTTTCATATTGCAAACTTTTTTTTCCAAAAAACATCGTTTAGGGCCTCAAAATGGTCTCGGAAGTTAAAACCTACTAAAAATAGTAAATTACCAAAATTGTCAGAAAATTGTTTTGAGCCAGTTGGAAAAGGTGGGTGGCCACTGATATCCACCTGGATCAATCCTCCCTCCTTAGGAAGCAATGGTATCCATTGCGTTGAGTGCTCGGGGGAGAGGAAAAAACGTTCGCTGAATCTACATTTTGGTGAGATGCTTGCCTTGTTGGAGACGTCACGCTGCTCAGTTTGTGAAAGTCTGTCATGAACCTGTTGAGGCTAAGGCTGTTCAACAAGTTGAGCTACACGAGAGGATGGTGTGCAGAAGGAATCTTTGCGTTTTGTTGCAACCTTGTCGACCTGCTTATGTTAGATAGAAGGTGTTTGGGGCGAGGCTGTAGTGGTTGCAATGTTCTTCTGTTTCCCTTTTGAACATATTGTGAAGAAGCTGAATTTTGCAGTATGAGATACTACCTTGCGGCACTGTTTAGGTGGGACAATAGTTGGAACTACCTCTGGTATTCTGTAGAGATGACCCCCTAGAGAAACAATGACACTACGAGGTCGAGACTCATAAACAACATGGCGTCTCCACATATATGGCTGGCCCAAGAGAACATCAAAAACATATAGTGGGACAACATCACATAATACCTCATCCTTGAAGGGATGGATGCCGTATGACAATCGACACTGCTGGCTGACACGAAGATCTCATCCTTGGTGAAGCCACCCAATGTTGTATGGCTGCGGGTGTGGTGTTGTCGACAATCCCAACTGTTTGATGACCTCTTCTGAGATGAGGTTCTTCTGGCTTCCGCTATCAACAATAAAATGCAGTGGGGTCCCCTTCACCCACATCTGTGAATGAAAAATGCGCTCCCCCTCTTCAGGATCTGTTGGTTCTTCTGGTTGAATAGTTGTGGTCATGAAAATAACAGTGGGGTCTGCGTCGATGATCTATCTTTTACCAGTATTTTCAGAATCAGATTCCTAATCAGGGTTCGGCTCCTTGTCTTTGATCTCGACCACCAATGACTGTTTTGAGCGACATTCATTGGTGTTGTGCCAGGGGTTTTTGTGGAAATCACACCATTTTCCGGTGTCCTTCTTTGTCTTCCTGTGACCCTTCTTTTCCTGTGGCTTGGACTGGTTTTCAGGGGACTGTTTGTTAGGGCCCTCTCTTGCCACAGTGTGGTCCATATCATGTATTGGTCCTCATAGTTGCCAACAGGATAATACTGTTCCTTTACTGCATCCACAAAAAAATCCCAAGTGGGCTCGGCCCCATATATTCCAGACTCCTCTATGGAACTTTGCTCCCAATAATTTTCCCACCAATGTTTGACATGGGGGAGAGCCTTAAGGAGCGCGAATATAATCTTTTCTCTGTTGGAAAAATTGTGAACAGAGAAATAACCTTCTAACAAATTTAACCATTTATCTAGGGCATGCGCATCTATCTGACCTTCAAATATAGGAATACCAAAATTGATCTGTACCTTAAAAGGTTAGGTGCCTCCAAAGTGGCCGCTTGATGAAGATGTGCCTGAAGCTGTCTGCAGGCGTTGAAGGGTGTGGGAAAAATTCTCCATCATTTCGTCCCTCTGTCGCGTGAGAGCTTGCTCAAGCAACAGATTTATAGGATCGTCTGTTCTGTCGTTTTTCTTTTCTTCCGCCATGGAGGGTTTCTTGGGCGTGCGAGAGTGATTGTCTTCAAGAGAGACAAGCTCAAGACCCAACTTGCTATACTCGGACCTTGTTGGGGACATGCACTGAAAAAAACGATCAAGAGTAGCCTGCTCTGATACCACTGATCCAAATTATTTTCGGCACGAAATGAGAGCGGATATATAATAAATAAATGCACAACGATATCACAGATATCCAATAATATAACATAAATGTATCAGAGATGCAACCATAAACACATAGATACAATAATACACGATTTCTATTAATGAAATAAATGTACAGAGACTGTAAAAATACAGAGTGAAAGACTCGCTAGAATGATGGCAGCTTATCTCTGAGAAGAGATGTGACGACTACTCACATTCGCAAGAATATGATTACAATGAGGCTCTAAAGGCCTTTTTACAATAAGCAGGAATTCCAAAAAACCCTAGACATCCAAAAACCTAACCCTAGGAGATGAAGCGCCAAAAGTCATGTGGGCCCCGTTTGGGTAAGTTAGTATATCAACTTCACGAGGTCGTAACTTTTGCAAACGATCTCTGTTTTAGGCGTATGATAGCCCGTTGGAAATGTATCGTCGATGAGATACATTAGGCGCAATATCTAAGGAACTTCCATATTGCAAACCTATTTTCCCAAAAAACATCGTTTAGGGCCTCAAAATGGCCCCAGAAGTTAAAACCTGCTAAAAATAGTAAATTACCAAAATTGCCAGAAAACTATTTTGAGCCAGTTGGAAAAGGTGGGTGGCCATCGATATCCACCTGGATCAGTTGTGGAAACCTTGGTGAATTGCTCTACAGAAAACAAGAAGCTTCTAGCTAAAGACTTATCGGAGGAGGAGATTATAAAGGATCAAACCGATGAAGATATGGGTGATTTGTAGGTTGCAGAAAACAAAGGCCTAGGAGAAGTGGGGAATGTGATATATCTCTTGGATATTAAATATGTAGATGTCATTCACAACATGGCTGAACAAGGGACCATTAGGGAGGACGTCTACTAACTCTTCTTGATGATTTGAAGAGTGATCAACTGAACTAGAGGGATCTGTATGGTCATCGTCAGAGCCTTCTGCTCCTTACAATCAATCTCCATATGAGATACTTTGTATCCTGCAAAAGTACCCTTCTTGCCAGAAGGTTTTATCTTCATCCTCTTCTTCTTCGGTACATGGATGTATACGGTCGTGTATACAACTTTTTATCTAGATAGTTTGCCCCATGTCTCAAGCTAAAGACCATCTAATATGTTTCCTCCTGCAACCATCACTATAGCTCCCTCTCAGAGTTATCACCTGTGACCTGCCCAGAACAAGAGAAACAACACGAGAAAACAACATACACAAATAATAATCTTATAATAACAATAAAACAATAACGGGAACAATCGTCACAGTAGCTCCTTCTTAGAGATATCACTTGTGACCTGCCTGGAACAAGAGCCAAAACAAAAAATAAAATAATAAGAAATAAAAACAACACTCTTCCAGTTTTGTGACCAATCATTCCTCCATGGTAACCTGCTTGGAACAAGAAACAAGAACAACAACATCTCCATGGAATTTACAAGATAACCTGCCTAGGACAAAGTCAACAACCAAGAACATCTCCTAGAGGAGATAACTTTATCTTGTAAATAAGTGCATCATTAATACTGAACAATGAGCATGATTATCATGCCAATAATATTCAAGTGTTAAAAAATATTTGATAGTAATAGTAGTAATAGAACTCAAGTATCAAACAATTAAATGCTCAAAAACACTATGCGACTTGTCAAGCTTGAATATGGGAGGGTTGAGGAGGTGTCCTATTGGGTAGATCTTTCCCTAGGTCAAGGAGAGTTTACAAGAGATCCCTCTCTAAGCCATGTAAAGTGGATGAAGTGGTTGGGGTCAAGACTCAATGAGCATAGGGCTCATGACATACAAGGGGTCGTAGTTTCTCATTCATGGGTGCCTTTGTAGAGGGTGTGTGGTACCTTCGTCTGCAATGCACTTTTTCAAAGCCCATTAATTTCCATTCTTTTATTCTTTCATAATTTTAAGGAAAGGATGAAGGTCACTTCCCTAGCATGGTGACCAGACAATGGCAATGTTGCCCACAAACACCTAATGGAA
This sequence comes from Picea engelmannii, assembly GCA_009831015.1. Lineage (NCBI taxonomy): Eukaryota > Viridiplantae > Streptophyta > Pinopsida > Pinales > Pinaceae > Picea > Picea engelmannii. The sequence continues at coordinate 202,623 of ML782384.1, read as the reverse complement.
ATGAGAAGGTTGGATCATGATGAGACCCCCTTTCTCTCAGCCATGCAACTGAGAGCCATTACCTTGGTTTGGTGACCAAATGATGGCAATGTCATACCACTATATATTTGTAACACCCATGTTTCCCTCAATATGTAAATATAACTATAACTGGACAAGAGACTATGGCAGACTAGATATGTGTGAATGTTTGATTTGATGAACCTTTCTATAAAAGGTCAATGCATGTATTTTCTGCTATTAATAGAAAATGGGTAAGTGTTGCATAACTGCTAAAAGGGGGGTTTGCCAAGATAGACCATGGATGCTATGAGAGAGATGGTGAGGGGAACCATAAATGGTTGAGATGATCCCCACCAAACCAATTCCTTACTGGATTTTATGACCCAAAACAATCCTCTGACCCAGATATGAATTACCAGTCATAGTGGTAGCTGGAAGAGTCCTCCTCAAGAGTTAATGAGGAGATGGGACAAAATACCCATCTGTAAGAATTCCAGACCTGACCATGAGCTGGGGATTCAGACCCACACAATCTTGATGAGAAATGCAAGAAAGAGGTAATTCGTGGGCAAAGGCGAGGAGAGCAAGCAGATCTGTGAAGAGAGAAGAGTCGAAAGATAGATCTCGAGAAGAGAAAATAACGTTTTTTTTGCAGTTCTCTGGTTAGAGGAAGAATTGGGAGATAAGCTTGTTTTGGGCATAAGAAGCTGTTGGAAAGGTTTTCGTTACAAGCTGATAAACGAGGTTGACGAGTGACTATGGAAGTACTCGGGCAGACCTCCTTCCTTGGTACAGAGAGAACCCGCTACCAGGATTTCATGGGAGGAGGAGAGTAACCTTCCTCCTTGACTGTTGCTAAGTAAGAAGAAATAGTATCTCTCAGAGCATTGTGATCTACCTCGGGGGTGGCCAACGGTAAATCCGTCAGGAGTGGCTATGCCTATGGTTGGGTGGAAAAATGCATCCCTTTCAACATTCACTTCACAAACTCCGGTTTTATGATAAGTATTTTCTTACTCTGTGTACTGAAATGGAAATGGTGATTGAATATATTTATATGTCTATGGCTAAGTTCCGTGTTGAATGGTTAAGTTAGAAATATGAATTATATCTCTGTGAACTCGTGCTTTTAAATGGGTGCACGCTTGAATCCATTGAGCAGTTAGAGAGTGTAATATGTAATCTTGCAATAGTGTCGGGGAAAGGTTTATTAGAATGTTTAAGTCCAGTCGGTCTCTAAAATCTACCCGCACAGGAATTCCAAGTTCAAATGCCGTGGAAGGAGGATTCCTCCTTCATATATTTCACCTGCATGACTGAGGGCTCATGCCCATATCCTTAACCCATTTACGGATAAAGGAATTAGTGCGCATCCCCCCAAGAGTTTCAAAGGACCCATGTGACCAAGGTCTGGGAAACTTGCGCTAGGCCCGAAAGAAGTTAAGCCTTCTGACTTCAGAACTCTGGGAGTTCGAAACTTCGGAGTGCTTCGACCCTACCATTTATAAATCGACCGAAGGAAACTGATAGTTATGATTACCCACCAGGTTAACCAACGCCTAGAGGTTTCCTTATCTGGGACAGTTAGACTTGTCCACCATTAAACCTTAATCCACTCAGTTATCGTGAAATAACGCGAACCACCGATATGAGAGTATTTGGAAGCCCCCTTGGCCGTTGGATCCACGCCGAGGAAACTTCGACAAAGTCCCACTCCACGAGAACGGGGATGATATATCATCAAACTCCTTGAACACCGAAGTCACGAAGTAAAGAGAGTCGTGGATCTGGAAATCTAGTGGAAATCACTCTTAGCCGTTAGATCGAACCTAGTAAAGAGGTAGTGCTAAGTACTTCAAGAGAATAGAGGTGGTCTAACGCCAAAACTCCTGAATGCCGGAGTCACAGAGTTAAATTGGGCCATTGAGAGTAGATGGATGCATGTCCACAGATCAACGGTTATCCGAAAGTCCAGTCATCTGACGGTATCAAAGTGAAATCACAAGAGCATGCAAGTTTTGCGAAGGCCCGAAGCTTAGAGTAGATCTCGACCTCCCATTGTAGAGTGCATGTGGACCGTTGATCAGAGTTCTCCGCGTGTTTAGAGTTTGTAACTATGGAAGGAAGTATGGTTCAAGGCAAGGAAACCTCCGAACGCCGAAGTTACGAAGTGACATGAACTGTCAATTTGGGAATTCTTCGGGACCTTCCCCTACCATTAGATCTAGGTCATGGTCAGTTCGACGTTGACCACTTCGAGAGTAAGGAGGAAGTCACACCACAGACCCATGAATTACAAAGTTACGAAGTATCAGAGGCCGTAGATCGAGTGGTTACGTGGACACACCGTGATCGTAAGATCGAAGGACCTTGAAGGCGATCAGTCCGGGGTGACGTGGTATGCTGACGTCACCCAGGGTAACATGGACCCAGTTTGAAGTGCCATGTGTCACATGGATTCATACGTTTCCCAGAACCTATATGCCCTTTAACATGTGACACACATCACCCACTGAAGGGGCCATGTGTCATCTCTGCCTTGGCACATATCACACTTGGTGCTCACCGCTTGGTCCATTTGGTGGGAGGAGCATGTTGGACCCACCTATGTTTTCCTTTGCATCTAATACAACACCATGTGCGAGAATGGACCCTCCACGATTTCGAGACTCCGAGAGACTTGAGATGTTCGAAAGTATGTTCCAAAAGGGCCGAAGGATGGATCTATCTAGAATCATTTCAGAAGTCCGCGAATTCGGGACTCCAGAGGACATGCGCGCATAAGAGAAAAGGGACGCTCAACGTTGAAGCACCGAGCCGAACTCCCCTACAACTTATGTGTCAAATGAAGATAAAATATTTCTATTGGATTGGATAGTGGATGGACTTCCATCGTTGATGTAGGAACTTGAGGATTGTATGAATGAGATGGATCCACGTGGTCCTCAACCAATGAACGCCATAAGAACTTCGGGAAGCCATTAATTGCAACCCAGATCTCGGATTTGAGCCTGGTAGTAGTCGTTAGAACGCTACGGGTGAGTAGAAGAGGGTGAATACCTCAGACAGAGGATTTGATATGTTTAAGGAAAGAGGAATTTTGATGCCCCATTTCTTAAAAAGGTATTTAAGGGGTTGGGTGTGTTACAATATTCATGGACGTGATAGGATGGTTCGTGATGAGACCTCCTATCCGTCAACTAACCTTTTAATCATTCTTTATTATATTGTGGGTCCCCTTTACTCAAATATAAGAGTTTCACAACTTTCTTGGGTGAATCATCTGGAATGTTTATACACGACTTTTATCTTTTACCCAACATCAATCCCTTTGGGCCTTCATCCCCTTCTTCCCATAGAATGAGGGACAATCCCTTCTTGCGTTAATACACCCTAAAATACCAAGAGAAAAGGAAATGGAGGGGAATAATGATGGAAAGTGGTAAGTATGGTCGGGAGCGATACAATGGATATTTAAGGGAGTTCCTAGTAGAAAACCCATCCCCAGGGAAAACCACTTACTAGGGCACAATGTCAACCACCAAGGTGAAGCAGGGTAAAAGGAATAATATCCAAGCATATATCATGAAATCTAGAGAAATATACGATACAACATACTCAACTGGCTTAAATATTGAAATGATGCTCACCATAATACTGACTTTTACCTCATGGAGCAAGGCCCACTGCGTTCCGGAAGCCAACTGATGTGGTGGATGTAAAAATTTCAATACAAATTATGTATTTCCTGGATTCTCATGATCTAACAATTATATGCCACTGTTAAATCCAAAATCGCTTCTACAAATATTCTTGCGGAATTTAAAACACGATCGCCAATTGCAATATCAAGAAGAAAGATCAATCACACATAACACAAATGTTTTACCGGGAAAGCATAAAGCTAAAAACCCCACTATCATATATTATGTTTATATCATGGATCATGAAACAATCTCATACAAATATCTAATCCAAGAGCTCTCAGTACAATAACAATCGTCTCACACTGTCATACAAAAATTGACAAATTCATGTGCCAATTTACTGCTCCCAGACAACCCGCCTCCTCTGCACAATCTCTGCTAATGGAAAACCTGCAAATGAATTCGAATTCCTCTTGCTTAGGCTGCGCATTCCTCATGGGCACATCCACTATGTGTGTGATTGCATGAGTGCACTTCACTCAAATCACAACTGATATCTAAACTGTCCCTTTCACGTGTTATCTCAATTGGGTCTCCACTAGATCTGACATGCATGTACTTAACGGTGGTAAATCTTCAGTTGCATGTGAGATCACTGATTGTGAATTAATTAATAATTAATTCACTGATCTCTCACTAGTGTAAGTTCAGTTACAACTAGTACAACTGAGCTTAACTCACTTAACTGAGTTAAACTACTTCACAACTCACATAACTACACATCCAACTCTGTTACAACTTCAAATCACTCAGTTACTTCTAATTCGACTTGGATGTCCCACAAGTCAACCTTTGAACTCGAATTTCCTATAGCTAACTGATTTGCCATTTCAGTTAACTATTTTCAAGTATTTATGAGATAATATATTAATATTTATTGTCCAATTTATTTAAGGGAAAAATAAATTAGACACACATTTCTTGTTGACTTTTCAACAGTGGATGCCATATGGAAATCTGTGACCATCTTTGGTGGTGAGAGGGGTTTCCAATTGTGAAAAAGGGTACTATTGGCCATGTAGTCTCTCTATACTCCATATTTGCAACTTGAGGGCCTCGAAACATAATCTCCTAAATTATCCACAAAATGGGGATAACATATGGCTCCTACTTGGGGACATGTGCTCGTCGTAGAGTGCACGAGAACCACAACATCTCCTGGTATACCCATGCCTGCAAGGAAACATCAAATTGTTAAGTGCAGGAGGACCTACTCATCCTTGTTCTCATGTGATTATAATCAAAACCAACTAAGCTAGAAAAAGAAAATTTTGTCAAAATTTCTAACTAAGTATACATAGATGATGATGAAATCAATAATTCAAGTACAACAAAATGAATATGAAAATGAAACTAAACTAATATGAACAAACCAAAATGAAATATGCAAGCAATCAAGATGACTTACCTACTTACCTGGGGTCCTGGGACCCTGAAGTTCAAGTCCCGAAGGTGTTAGGTTAAATCGTACAACCGGTGAAACCACCTGATCATCTGATGAAGACATCCCCCCCTTTGCTTAATCATGTAAAACAACAAATATAAGTCCAACACATAGTAATCATGAGAATAAATAGACATATAATCAATCATGAAATAAAACTCATGGAGATGGGTGGGAGGGAGAAAATCCTGCGGGAAAGAGAAACCACAATCTCGATCGTCTTGGAACTCTCGCCTGCAAGCATAATGACAAGCCTGATCTATCCATCTATGGAGTAGACTATTTTATGTAGATGATGGCTCATCTTCATCCTCATCAACACAATCATTGCTCCCTAAATACTGAGAAGATGTGAGATGACTCAAGAAGACCCCATGTTTCACCCGAGGGGAAGAAATGAGATATGGGATGGGCTCAGGTCTAGAAGAAGAAAAAAAATTCCTCTTTGTTTGCGAATCCTCGTGAGAATCCTAAAGATGAAAATACATTTGCTTCATAGATTGAACCGCTGACTGCCTTGGGTTGGTCACGACCTGGTATCTATCAAAATTTGAGCATAGAGGCTAAAAGTCCTCATAGAACAAATCTACATCCTCAAAAGGGTGTGCATCAAGGGATGGATGAAAATCACTCTGATTATGATGTGAAAAGTTATCCTTGAAGGGGATGAAAAAATCTGTAACCATATCATCATCAAGCTGTCAAATATATGGACCATTTAGTTGTGAAAATAAATCCTCTAAAAATGTGCTTGTGTCCTCTATCTGAGAGTGGCCTTCAATGTGGTAGACGGGATTTCCATCAAATATGTAACAACTCATGTCCCATATATGTCTCCCAATACGTATGAAATCATCAATGTGGTCATCAACTATATCTGGGGGTTGTTCCGTGATTTCGTTTGCATCATAAAATATGATTACTGTTTCTGGATTAATCCGTAAGTGCGGACACGAACCGATCTCCCTAGATCCACCTGGATCTAGAACAAAACAGGACATAATACTACCCTTTCCCTAGATCTAGCCTATTGAATGAACTAGGAGATAAGGATTATGGACATACCTTATGAACGCTTTCCTTAGGTCTCTGTTGTTCCAAGATTCGCTCCAATTCTCTTGCACCGTTCAGATCGCAACAACACAAACCAATCGAAGAGAAGACATATTAATATATTCAATATCTAGTCTATACATATGATCAAGGAATTATGTAATAAAGTGACATCATCTTTATGGGAAAGGGACATATTATTGTATTGAATTAATTGAAAGTGAAACTTACAACCTGAGCCTTGATGTCGTAGGTCTCCTTTCTATGGCTCCTAGCTCTGACACATACACTTGCTCATGCATGAAGAAAATCAACTACTCGTGATGACCTTGCTGTAGTCTCTAGCTGTTGTAGCATCATTCCTTCATACAGGCTTCCAACAATTCTCCAATCAATCTCTTGCTAGCTTTCTTGTAACTTTTTCCATGAGCAATCTCCTCAATATATAGGAGAAGATAACTTAGTTACTTGGATAGAAAATGATCCCAAGATATCTGGAATGCCAGTACTTGAACAACCATTCGTTAGCCAACTCATTCTTCTCGAAGATTCTCTTCTAGAAGGCTCGAGAACTTCATCTTTTTCCCCTTTAATAAGATGTTCACACCCTAGCCTTTGTTACAGTGCGAACTATTCGCACCCTAGCTTAAGGCAGCCTGCGAGAATAAGGCATTCTCGCAGGCAAGTATATAGGCAGCCTGCAAACTCCTTGAAAATTATAGTTTCTGGAAGCAGACAGTTGCGACTTTTCTCAGGAAAGTATTCTTATAGAAGAGCTTGATTTTTCTATCATCATGACATCATCATAACATCATCACGATTTCCAAAATTGTGGATAACAGAATGCCCCCCAAAGTCTGAGAGTGGAATCAGTGACAGTCGACGGACTTTGTAAGCTGTATGTGTGTGTCAAGAACCAAGAGCACATCTAATCGAAAACCTGCAAACATCCAAGCATCAGCAGAATATAATATGTATCCTTTCTGAGGTAGGAATTCCATACTCAGATCATAGACTGATGACATCATAAACAAAGATCATGGCCACCAATCATACACTGTGGATCCATTTAGTCATAATATAGCATAGCCACCTAAATACACTGTGGATCTATGCGACAAATTTGCAATCAAGACGACATAGCCACGAAACATACACAGTGGATCTATGTGTCACAAATTATACATACTCCATCGCAACCTGGACCACAAAGATAATATCCAGGGTGTTCAATCTCATCGCCCAAAGTACGAATCTGACCATGTGATTACATGTGTCGAAGTCGAACATGGCAGAAACCACTTGATTACCGGTCATTGATGCAACCATTAACAAGTGCGAGGGAAATCACCATTGATGTCAATGACTCCCAAGGTACTAAAGTACAATCCATCGACTATGAATAAATGAGATGATGTCGAACAATCGACAGAATCTTTCGATCAGGGGTCAATGATGTAAACCCACTGTTGAAAGCGAGGAAACTTGCCATTGAGGCATGCAAGCTCCAAGGTACTGAATAATTTCTAAGTCTTAATCCCGGATAATGTGCTGATGTCGACGGAACAAGACTCGTCACAGTAGGGCCTTGATGTATCCCCCATCAATGACACGAAATGAGTAACAGAGTTTGAAAGTGAAACAGAGCATGTGACAATTGAACTTTGGACACAGGGAAGGCCGACACGAAAGAAATGGATAACTGCAGATGGCCGACTCAGGTAGAGGTTTCAAACAGACTGCTCTCGAACATATGAATGACACGACCAATGATTTGGCATCGTTGACTCAAATACGACACATGGAAAGACCTTTTTATTAAATCGAATGAGAGACAAATGGATTACCCAAATCGGCTTCAGACGATGAATAGGGAGTGTCATGTTCAAGAGCGACTCTTATTGCCAATTAATGTAAAGATGAAACATATCCCTTTCCCAAATTTTTCCCCCACCATTTTTGGCAAGTACCTCTTTATTTTTACGCAAGCTTGAATAGGATCACATATGCTTGTTGATATAAGCTCATCCTTCGGACGAGTCCCTCGGAGTATTTTTAACGAACCCTAAGAAGGAATGGTTCGGTCCCATTACGGGTCTGTCAATGTTTGTTTAACGAGTCCAGAGATAGTAAACTCGAAGGTTTTTCAAGATTATAGAGTTTGGAAAAACACTTAAAAGAGAAATATCTCAGTTCCTTTTTCGTACAGTAGTCCAACGAGACCGAAAAAGGGTTAAACTATCGCTCGAAGGACGCATATTTCAAATATTTTATCGAGCGTGAAAATAGCAGGGTCGCTCGACAATCTTTTCCTATTTAGAGAGTCTGAAAAGAGCTTAAAGATAACTCCAGGGGGGTTCCTTTTTCGTGTAACCACAGCGAGCCCGGAAAAGGGATAAAACGACGCTCGATCACGTTCTTATGTTTTTAACAAGCGCAAGAACGGATAAAAAACGCCCGAGGTTTTATATCAAAACCCCAGAGAACAACCAAAAATATACCACATCATAGAAAAAATCGTCCAATACCCTTCATGTTCCATACCTGCAAAGCATTTTACTCATTTCCTCATTAGCCAACAGGGTTAAATAATGAACAAATATATAAAAAACCCTATTTTTACATAGTGAAAAAGTAATAAAAATGAATTCATAACTCATTCACCATACCATTTACGCTTTTTACTATTTGAGAGCAAAAATTCTATTTTACCCTCTATTTTCATTGTCGATTTTCGGGAGCTTCGGGCCATCATTCCTCGAGCCGTCTGCAGTGATTTGGTAATATCTCCATCCTTAATCTTTGTATGGTTTAATTTCATGATTTTGTTGGTTAAAAATTAAGTTTTTAGTGGATTCTTTAAACCCTACACGCGCAAAAGGATTCTCGCAGGCTGCCCATACGGGGCCTGCGAGAAGTCCTCATTCTCGCAGGTGGGCTTGAGGTAGAGTGCGAGAAGTTCGCACTGTGCGCTATAAGCCACCTGCGAACAACGCAAAGCCCAATTTTTTTTGTAATGTTTAGCCAATAAAACCAATTTTTTCCATGTTTTGGATTATTAATTATCTTCATATGGTTGCCATGCAGGTTAACAACCCTCATTATGGTGCTCGAATGGAGAGAACGGGAACACAAGGAAGACAATACGAATGCCAAGAATCACCCTCAAAACATTGCCGCTTTAAGAGATTGCGGTCTCTTGAAGTATTTCCGAATCCCGGGCATGAGAGCCCAAGTGCGATTGCTAGAGTACTTGATCCGAATGTGGGACCCGGATCAACAAGTATTCAACGTGGGAGCTCACACCTTGAGCATAGACATCGAGGACATATACTTCTTGACTGGGTTGTCAAGACGGGGATCCTATGTCAGTTTGACCGGCAGCCGAAGGGGTGGTCTAAAAATGAGCGAGTATTGCAGGCAGTACTGCGCGCCTGAGGATGAACGTCAGAAAGGGAAGGTGGCCATTTGGGGAGTGACAGACATAACTCTCCGTACCATTCCCTTCACTATCGCTCGGATGGCAGGAAGTGTTGCCCCACATATGGCTCTGCAGATCTATTTTCAGTATGCCATCGAGTGTACTGAGCCCCGGGTCTTCAACTGGGCTGATGCAGTTCTATGCAGTCTTAAAAAACAACTGACCAAATGCAGGCGTGGAGATCTAAAACAGTTCGGGCATGGATCTATTTTAGTGTCCTTCTTCTGCGAGAGGGTCCCGGTGTTTAGGCTTCAGGATGATTGGAAGTTTCCGGGTCCTAGAGACCCAAGGATGTTACGGTGGTGCCAACTCATGGCCCGACATGTGGCAGGGCCTATCGTCAGGTATGACGATCGTTTCTTTGACTGGCTTCAAGGCCAGGTGCTGATGATAGAGGATTACGCATATGATGGTTTAGATTTCCGTGGTGATCCTGACCTTGCACTGCCTGAAGATACACAGTGGGGAAACCTCGGTAAGAAGTACACCAATTTTCATTTTTAAATGTTTTTGTATTTTTGATATATTTAAATGTTTTTGTTTATAGACTTATTCGAAGACTAACACCAAAATTTTGTTGATAACACAGACGTTGGAGCATATATACCTGCTGGTAGTTCTCCTGTTCAGCGTCGAGGAGAGACAACGGTAGTAGTTCCACAATATGCCGAGGACTACTTGACAGTGGAGCAGAACTTAGAGGGCCTTATGGCAGATGTTCCAGAGATGCCCCTGGAGGAGATTCCACGACGCGATCAGCGTCACACTGTGGGAGTCTCGGCCTCTATGGGTCGACTGCTCCGCAGAGTAGCTAGGACATTAGTCTGTTACCGTGAACATCATTAGTGATGTCATTTTGTAGAAGCCACGGGTTTCACTTTTTGATATTTTGGTCTTCGGACAACCATTTTGTAAAAAACAAACTTTGATCGTTATATATATATACATGGTTTCTACCGACTTACTCTACATTGTGTACATTTTTAATGTGTTTGATTTATAAATTGTTCAAATGCCTGTCCAATACATAATTAGCTAAAGCATCTGTTAATGTATTAAGACGTCTAGGAATGTGTTGATATTCAATGTGATCAAAATATCGTTCCAAGAGGCGAATCCACAAATATACTCTTAATAAAGTAGGACTTCGAATAGAATATACATTACTGAGCTGTAGTACTACCAACTGCGAGTCAAGTTGGACAACCAAATGACGAATCCCAAGAGAAATAGCATCAACCAATAGTTCCTCCTCTACAGAAGTATTAGGTAAGAGCTCTACAACTAGCTTCAAAGAAGGTATTTCACATTCTATTGGCAGAATGGCTTCCATGCCATAAACTAAACGAAAGGGTGTAAATCCCGTGGCGGTCTTAACCGATGTCCGATATGCCCACAATGCCGAAAATAACATCGTGTGCCAGCTAGTTTTATGTATGCCTATCATCCGTCGAATCATCGTTATGAGAACCTTTTTGATAGCTTCGACCTGGCCATTAGCCTGTGGATAATAAGGGGTTGAGCTGTCATGACGAAGGCCCAACTTTTCTGTAAGTTCTGACATCATATAATTCCTAAAATGACTACCGTGATCGGTAACGATAGCATGAGGGACACCGAAACGAGTGATGACATGGTTGAAAATAAATAACGCTGCAGTCTTCCCAGTATTATCGAATATCGGCATTGCCTCGGCCCACTTTGTAAAATAATCAACTGCTACAATAATATAGCCATGCCCCCCGGCCGAGTGAGGGTGACATGTCATGAAATCAATGCCCCATTTAGTAAAAGGACCTACTGAGACTACAGGGTGAAGGGGAGCGGGATGTGACCGAATCTTCTGTTGATAGGTATGGTAGGCATGACACTTCTGGACAGCAGTGATGCAGTCATTGAACAGAGAAGGCCAAAAGTATCCTGCACGTAAGATCTTCTGGGCAATAGCATACCCAAACATATGACCGCCACATGCTCCTGAATGGCAGTCATTCAAAGCTTTCTCAGCTTCGTCGAAAGTTAAACAACGTCGAAAGACAGAGTCGATACCTCGACGGTAAAGAGTATCGCCGAGGATAATATACTGACGAGCCTGATAGCGTACGCGACGTCGTTCATTACTGGACAAGGAGGGCCGGAAAGTTTGAGTTTGAAGATATATAATGATATCTCCGTACCAAATGTCATCAGTACCGATAAGGAAAAGAGATTCGTCAGGTAACGAATCAACTGCTACATTTTCCGTGGTAGAGTGGGGGAAATCACAAATTAGCTCAGCAAAAACCAAGGATTTCTTCGACGTGGCGCGATCGAATTCCAAGTCGAACTCCTGGAGAATAACAATCCACTTGGAGTACTTGCCCCCTAGCAATTGACGTGTCAGTATATGTTGCATGGGGTTACAATGCGAAATCACTTTAGTTTTCCTAGAGAGAATATAATGTCGAAAACGTTGAACTGCTTGAACAACAACCAAGGCCAGTTTCTCAACATGTTGGTACTTGAATTCCATTGATGATAGACTTCTACTCAAATAATATATAACATGTTCATCGTGGTTATCATCCTCTTGAACGAGGACCATGCCGATGGTATACTCGGAAGCAGCCAGATAAAGAAAGTAATCCCTGCTATAATCGGGAGGGAAAAGAAGTGGAGCCTTAGTGAGGGACAACTTCAAAGTTTCAAAAGCGTTGTTTGCAATTTTATCCCAACGAAACTCGGAACCTTTCTTCAAAAGACGTGTGAAACCACGAGTGATATCGGCATAATTCGGGATGAAACGACGAAGAAAGTTTGCTTTCCCCTGCAAAATTTGTAGCTAGCGCAGTGAAGACGGAGGAGGAAGATTGAGAATCGCCTCAACCTTGATAGGATCTACCCGGATCCCTTGACGTGAAACAATGAATCCGAGAAGCGGCTGGATTCTACGCAGAAAACACATTTATGAGGGTTCAGACGAATGCGATAGAACCGACAACAGACGAAAATTGCTCGAAGGTGATTGGGGTGATCGACGCAGCGTAAAGAATGAGCTTGCAAATCATCCAAATAAGGTTGAACGATATGCTTAATATCGTGAAACGCATAAGACATAGCACGCTGAAACGTGGCACCTGCGTTCTTCAGACCGAAGGGAAGTTTTCTGTAGGCGAAAGTACCCCAAGGACAAATAAAAGCGGTTTTATGTTGGTCCTCAGGAGCAATATTAATTTGGTTGTAGCAGGAAAATCCATCCATGAGGGAAAAAATTTCACTACCGGCACAGTCATCGACGATCTGGTTGACGAACGGGGTTGGAAAGTTGTCCTTTGGACAAGCTTTGTTGATATCCCGATAATCGACGCAAACACGTATACTTCCACCTTTCTTATCAATCGACATAGGGTTGGAAATCCACTTTGTCAAAGCCACGGGGTAAATAAAACCGACTTTAAGAAGTTTTTCAACCTCAAGTTTAATGGCTGCCGCTTTACGTGGATGGACAGGATGGAGGCGCTGCCGTACTGGTTTAACTCCAGGGTGCATTTTTATCTCATGCACAACGATAGACGGGTCGATACCCGACATCTCTTCGTAACTCCAGGCAAAAACATCTCGAAATTCCTTAAACAAAGCAGTATAGGTAACAATTTCCTCTAGAGAACACGAAGCTCCAATGTGAACATTTTCAATTATCCCAGGTTTCAGTGAAATATCGATGGGAATCGTAGGAGAAATATTACTTAGGTTCCCTTCCGCAAAAACATCACGTGTAGATCCGGGAACAGTCATTGTGACAACAACGGTCGATGGAGTCGAAATCCGTTGGTAATTCTTGAGAGTGTGTTGTTCCAGAAACAGTATGGAACAATGATGCCCATCGTCCCAAGGTGTATTGGCCATGATGGACATGATCATATCATCAGTGGGAAAGACGACATGGAAAGGATCAGGAGACAACTCCTCTAGAGAGGGCGTAGAAGATGTTGCCGATTGAATCACATGATAAGCAGACTCAACCGGACTTAACGACATAACGTTGCCGAAACGAGCTTGATCTCCAGGATCAGGGACTATCTAAGGGTCAAAAGACACCGGAAGTTCATGAGGAACGACGGAGATCATATTAATCGAAGCAACTGACGGGCGTAGAATATCGGGTGGTGGTGGTATGGGAAAAGTACCCATCAACGAAGAGTCTTTCAAAAGACTGACTCCAACATTCTCATAACCCGACGGGGTTTTAGCTATGAACGACACATTTCCAGTGCGAGTATCGGAATTAAAGAAGGCAAGTTGATCAACTGTAACCACTCTTCCCTGGTGAGGGAATCGTAGGACACGGAAAAGTGTTGACACTACATCGCGCATGGAATCTACCCAGCTACGACCAAGAAGAAGATTATAATCTAAGGGAGAATCGAAAACTTCCACTTCAACTTGGACGGTCTTACCTTCTAGAGTGACATGCAACGAGGAAAGAACGCCGTAAGGCTTAAAACCATAGCCATTAAAGGCTTTCAGAGTATTTTGTGATTCCGTTAAGGGAGGAGAGCCAATGGCTTTCCAACAAGTAAGAGACATTACACACGTAGAGGCCCCTTCATCTACAACTGTCCGACAAATGCTCTTGTCAGCAACAATAACTTGTATCTGAAAAGCAAGTTGAGAGGGAAACCTTGGAACATGTTCGTCCAAGTCAAAGACTATCAAGTTCGAATCAGTAGGATCAATTCCACCTATAGCTTTCAACAGAGCCCTTCGTTGCGCAGGACAAGATTGAAGGACTTCAAGGGCAGACATCGCTGAAGGTGCTTGCGCCAGATCTTCCACAATACTGTAGTTCTGGGCCGCACGAGCGTGAGGATTGAATGCTGACTTGCGAACAACACCTTTCGGTGGTCGTAGGACTATATCAAGACTCGGTCGTTCGAGATGAAGAGGACCGTTCGTAGGTGGATTTGGTGGAGAGGCTGGTACCAGATCAGGAGGTAAATCATCAACCTTCTCTTTAGAAGAAGTATAGTCTTTAGCTCTAGTTGCAATTGCAACGTCATTCTTCTTAGAATCACTGGTGCACATCAAAACATACGATGTGGTAGAAGTAGATGGTTGGTCGTGGATGACCAACGAGGCCTGTTGCTGAGACGGGAAGGGTTGGGACAAGACAGCCGGCGTAGGTGGTTTTGATGTTCCTTGAAGGAACTTGGAAACTTCGGCACGTCGAGGAAAATCCTTGTTATAATGATCGTCACCGCAGATAAGGCAAGGGTACCTCGGTTTGCGTTTATCCCTCTCTTCAACAGGAGCATTTGTAGTTTGTTCATTTGGATTATTATTCTTACTGCCCTTATTCTTGCCTCTCCCTTTCTTTGATTTATTTTTACTGGTCGGTGTGGATTGAACAACGTTCACCTCCGAAGTCTTACCGGTGGGAGGAGCAGGAGACGGGGCATTCTGAACATTAGAAGAATTGGATTTCGGGGTTATAGTTGAAACGAAATGTGAGTGGCTATGAGCGGAACCAATCACACCATCAGCTGCATGCGAGGCAACCGAAGTAATAGAAGTACTGGAACTACCAGGACGAGGTAAATCAGGTAGTAAGTCATACAAGGTTCCCGTTTGCGAATAAACGAGATCAAGGTACTGAGCACGACTAATAGCCTGCTCTTCGGTGACAACACCACCCATAGCAATGTCTTTACCAATTTTGTTTACAAAAGACTTGGTAAACCATTCTGCCAGTAACTGATCAAGAAGTTCAAGTTTAATGAGACGTCGCCTCCGTCACCACTCATGAATATGATCAGATATATGAGTGCTCGAGCTTTGTTTGAAGGAGGTTAAAATCTCAGTTCCAGTATCGTAACGGATTGGTAACTGGTAATGTGTTAGAAAGGCCATTGTAAGGGTGTTGAAATCCGAAAAGAAACCTCGTGGTAATTCAATGTACCACTTCGCAGCAACACCTGTAAGAGTTCGTTGAAAAAGACGTAGTCGAATGGAGTCGTCCATCAACGAGTTGGATGAGCACCACAAATGGAAAGTCATGACATGATTATTTGGGTCCTCTCCCACCTTCCCATCGAATTTTGGAATGTCCGATGGAAGCTTTGCAGGAATAGCAGGCCATTGGGGAGAGTGACGAATAGGATCATTAAGAATCCTAGACAAATCTGGCAGATCCAAAGTAGCGAGAAAAGGCAACTGCCTATTCACTTGTGGATACTGGTGACTTTGGGGTGGAAGCCCTGTCGGTAGACCAATGGGACCGTATGCAGTCTGCCCCCAGAGGGAAGACCCCGGTTGGCTCTGTGGTGGTTGAATAGGATAGTAACCCCAAGGATTTTGACCTTGAGTTTGAGTAGGGACGTGAGGTTGAGTAGTCTGACCCGAACCCCAAATAGGATTAGTCACACCTGGATATGGTTGGCCTAGAGTAGGGACAGGTTGCTGCCCCCTAGCATTTTGAGAAAAGTTTTGCATAAGTTGATTCCAATACTGGGCCAATGCAGGAGGTATGTTTTGTCCTAACGGTGAGGTTGGTCCCCCGGTCAAAGGGACAGTTCCACCCGGAAGTTGTGTACCAACCGTAGGTTGGGAAGTAACTGTGTTAAGTCCAGGAAAAGGAAAAGGAAACGTACTACCCTGTCCACCCACAGGATTGTGCAAGTTGGGTGCAACAGTCGGGATAATGCTACTAGTATTAGGATTTCCAGTAGAAAACTGAGGGAGTGTCGGGATGAAACCGGGAATAGGATGTCCAGGAAACTGAGGACCACCTGGAGAACCAGCTGGATTTTGTGGAGGTGTTGGATGAGGAACATTCAACAAAGGATTCAACGCATGGTAACCATGAGGTAAATGCGGGTTAACCTCAGGAGTTCACTGGGTATTGATAGGAGGAAGAGTAATTGCAGTAATTCCGGTTTGGACACCCGTAGTATCCGCAAGATGGGCCATCTCGGGAGGGAGAAAAAAACGATAAGTGGTAGTCTCTGGTGTAGTCTTTGGTTCAGGAGACACAGGAGGGTTGATTTCGTAGACAGGGGATGACTCAGTACCAAACAAGACTCGTCGGAAATCACCAAACCAAAAAGGATCTTGGCCTACTACACCGTGAGAAGGCCCAACAGTCGATTCAGAGGATGTAACAATGGTTTTTTCAGAAGGATTTAATCGTCCAACAGGTCGTTCACCACGACGAATGCGATAATCCTCTATAGTATTGGTTATTCAGAAATCAACAAGAGGATCAGTGGATGCTACTTGTGGAGGTGGTGTAAAAACTTCTGGGACGTCACTTATGTCCACGTGTGGTAGAGTAACAAGGGGAATTTCACCCGGACGAGGAGAGTCCTTAGGGGTACCCTCAGGTGTGGCTGTATGCAAAGGTTGTGAAGCTTCCGGATGTTCCGGGGACAAACCTTGCATCCTACGTGAACGTCGTGGGGGAGAAATTGTAAACCAGTAATCAACTCCCCAACGAAAACCCTATGGTCAACTTCGAGAAACAATCAGCACACACTAGTAAACAAAAACTAAGAGGCAATCACCAAGCAAAAATACCTTCTAATTTCGGAGCCACTAGTTGGTGATGAATTCCAACGTCGCAACAATGAGACGAGAAGGGGCGGGGCTAAGGTGGAAAAGCTACGTTGACGACCTGCTTAACAAACTTACGCCCTGGTGCAAGCTCCCACACATAATCGTGGGTATACCCTCCAAGGAGCCCGAGTGAGTTTGATCAACGTCGATTCCAGGTACCGTGAAGACTTTCCCCTCCACAGTCACCTTGGGTAAGAACCTAGAGAGAAAGGCCACTAAGGTCACCACAAACAACAATACAGCCTGGGGGAACAGTCGTCAGTCCGATCCACACGCAAGGGCAGGGTATCTATCCCGAAACCGACTCAAAGGCTTCCACTCATAATTGTGGGTATACCTCGGAGTGATCCCCGTAATACGTGCAATCTCTACACCGATGTCAACAAAGCAGGGTTAGTAACTCTGCCAACACCAATGCGACTTAATGCTTAACCCTTGTGTTAGAAGGGCATCCCATGACAATATGTTGTCAATGGAATTTAACACTCCCTAACTCAAGATACTATTGTTTGTTTTTGAGCTTTTGGAGAGTGTGTCTCTCTTCCTAATCCAAAGAACTAGCCTATCTAATATGTTGGTGTAAAGAGCCCTAGAAAAAGTTACTAGATTGATTTTAAGATTACGCAATATTCTTAAAGGTTGTTAATTACTCAAAGGTAACGTAAGTGAAACTCATGATGTGTGACTCTGACCCAAATAATGCAAGGAAAATGATGAAAGATAATCTTTTTCATTCCATGAATCCTAGTTATGGGAGAGAGAGAACATTTTCCGAATCAATGTCAATACTACAATGCAAATGCAATGCTCAATTTTTCGTTCAGATGTCTATACAAACAATCATTTATCAATGACCCAATTCTAAATGTCTTTTTCAATACTTCAATACTCTAAAATTTGATTTTGCAATGTTTTCAGAATGACAAAAACAAAAACTTGAAAGAAAACTTACGGTTCACTTTCCAAGAAGAACTCTAATCAATGAGAAAAGAAAATCAAATCATACCGAATCAAACAAAACAACCCAACCAATTCTTTCAATGAAAGTAAAAACAAAAACCAAACCAATGAGTCTTCCCAAATGAAAATGAAAATGTTCCTTCGAACCACCAAGCAAAAGAGAAAACTACAAGAACTTAACTCTCTACCAATCCCTGGCTCTCAGCTAGTCAGACACATCTAACTCCAGAAGTCAAAGAGAAAGAAAATGCCAAACAAGGCTAGGAAAAGAAAGTCAAGTTATCAAAGGCAAGAAAGACCTAGAAACCCTAAATCTCTCCAAGCAAGCAAATTAAAGCAAGAAATGTGTAAGTCAATGATCCAGTAAGCCAAAAAGACACAAATCAACTGTTCTGAGCAATTGACAAAGTCAAAACTTGATTTCAAATTTTTTCAAAATCTTGCTCACAGGCAAGCCTTGGACACAGTGCGAGAATATAGTATTCTCGCAGGCCACTTTAATGCAAGATGCGAACAGTTCGCACTGGACCCTATAAGCAGGATGCGAACTTGCAAGGTTCTCGCAGGCTGTTAATGGACACAGTGCGAGAATCCCTGAAATTAATGAAAATTTTGAAAAAGCAAGTAAAATCCAACCTGGCTTATAGACCCAGAAGGTCTCTTAGGATATCCTGAGGACTCAGACACTGACAAAACAGAAGAATGAGGCAAATAGAGCAAATGGCCACAGAAAATTCAAAAAACCAAAAAGACCAAGGGATAAGATCCCCAGTGGAGTCGCCAATTTTGTTTCTGGATTAATCCGTAAGTGCGGACACGAACCGATCTCCCTAGATCCACCTGGATCTAGAACAAAACATGACAGAATACTACCCTTTCCCTAGATCTAGCCTATTGAATGAACTAGGAGATAAGGATTATGGACATACCTTATGAACGCTTTCCTTAGGTCTCTGTTGTTCCAAGCTTCGCTCCAATGCTCTTGCACCGTTCAGATCACAACAACACAAACCAATCGAAGAGAAGACCGATTAATATATTCAATATCTAGTCTATACATATGATCAAGGAATTATGTAATAAAGTGACATCATCTTTATGGGAAAGGGACATATTACTGTATTGAATTAATTGAAAGTGAAACTTACAACCTGAGCCTTGATGTCGTAGGTCTCCTTTCGATGGATCCTAGCTCTGACACATACACTTGCTCATGCATGAAGAAAATCAACTACTTGTGATGACCTTGTTGTAGTCTCTAGTTTCTGTAGCATCAGTCCTTCATACAGGCTTCCAAAAATTCTCCAATCAATCTCTTGTTAGCTTGCTTGTAAATTTTTCCATGAGCAATCTCCTCAATATATAGGAGAAGATAACTTAGTTACTTGGATAGAAAATGATCCCAAGATATCTGGAATGCCAGTACTTGAACAACCATTCGTTAGCCAACTCATTCTTCTCGAAGATTCTCTTCTAGAAGGCTCGAGAACTTCATCTTTTTCCCCTTTAAGAAGATGTTCGCACCCTAGCCTTTGTTACAGTGCGAACTATTCACACCCTAGCTTAAGGAAGCCTGCGAGAATCAGGCATTCTCGCAGGCAAGTATATAGGCAGCCTGCGAACTCCTTGAAAAATATAGTTTCTGGAAGCAGACAATTGCAACTTTTCTCAGGAAAGTATTCTTATTGAAGAGCTTGATTTTTCTATCATCATGACATCATCATAACATCATCACGATGACCAAAATTGTGGATAACAATTACTTCTTCACAAAACTGGACAACTTCATCCTCCTCCAAAGGGACAATAGATAATAATGTCTCGTTCATGCCTTCGACAAGAGAAACTTCGTCAAGATCCTTTTGGCAGTTTTCTTCATTTCCACAGTCATGGAACAAAGCATCATCAAAGTTTTCAAAAGGATTATAACTCATCAGGTTCTCTTCTTGATGTGCAGGAGGAGCAGAGGTCTGGATGTCCGCATCAAGTGGAAGAGAAAATACTTCATCTTCATCATACGTTTCATCTGGATGTTCTCCATCAGGATCTTCTTCAATCTTTTCTTCATCTACTGTCTCATCATCGATAAGAAAACCTTATATGCAAAGAGTGTGTTTGAGCCCTTGGAAAGCATCTTGCAAACTTTGAGTAGCTGGCTGATATTGCCTAAGAAATTCTTCAATGAGATTTGTAGAAGAAGGGATAATATTTGGATCACATGAGTGCGCAAACCAATCTTTTTGACTTGATTCCCGTGAAGACACAAAAAATTTCATCAACACATCTTCATGTAGCACATTTAAACTTGAAGCATACTTCATATAATTCACGACATGGGTGACTGCTAGAGCTGGATCACCGTCAAATTTGGGACAACTTGCCCTCCACTCCGGGGAGCAATGATTTGGATATCCAAGAATATCCAGAAGATCAAAGGAGGGATAAACCTTATGGAATTCGCATGGTAAGTCCCGTGAGGCCATGGTTCCATTACTTAGGGTAATACCTCAATGGAGTCACCAGATGAGCTCAAGGCTCACCAAAGGATGGAAAAGGATAAGGGAAACATGGGTTATGGGAAGGTGGATTCGCTAGATGAGCTTAAAGATGATCTGATCAAGTAAAAGGGAAAGGGAACATCCCTTAGGTGGAGTCACCAGGAAAGCTAAGGGAAAGTCTTTGGGATAACTTACCAAAGTGTCGTTAGGGTACGAAGAAGATTCAAAATCTTCCCCAACAACAATGCCAAAATGTTATAGTACAAGTTTTAGGTTGGGAAAATCTTGACCTGGTCACAAATCAAGTGCTACAACTTGGGAATATTACACCCAATATCACCTCGATGTAGGTCCCACACTTCAAGGGTGACTAGGTCACTCTAGGGAGGCAATCTCGGTAACCATAGGGGGAATGAGATGGAGATGTATAGATATGGAAGTGGAGCCCCTAGAGTTCAAGTCTAAGTGGAGTGAAATGTGTGGAATGAAGTCTTGGGAAGTCCCAATGGTTTCCAAGTATGTTGAGTGACCTGCAAATGGTGAAATACTTGCCCGAGACACAAGAAAAACCACTTTGCAATGATGTATGTTATTTGGATCAACAAGTTAAGCTTTATGTCCGTAACTTTCAACAAAATATAACAATATATATCAACAATAATATGGTACTATAATATGCTCAATAAATGCTAGAGATCAAGTAGAAAATGCGAGAGAAAGACTAGTAAATGACTAGCTAAACTCAAGACAAAAAACCAATATTCTAGCATAGAAAGATAAGGCAGTTGTAAACACTTGTCTACAGCAAATTATATCATCCTTGATGGCTGTAACATTCTATGTATTACAACAAGAAAATCAGCCACTGAAAATCCCTCAAACATTTCCAAAAAGTGCGTTAGAGCAAGAAAAATAAGTGTGCAAACTTTGAGCAAAATCCAATGGTTGATAAGAGTGTTATTCAAGATAATGAGTTAGGGTTTTTGCAGCCCTAATGGATGAATATGTAATTGTATAACAACATAAATAAGAAACCCCTTGATGGGGACACCCTAGTGGCTGTGAGGTGCCCGAGGCACAAGGAATACAATCCACTTTGCAAGAAGTAAAAATGACCAAGACTCACATTTCCCAATGCAATAATAAATGACTAGTGCTCTTAATTATTGGGTTAATGGGGTCATGCAAAGAAAGAACTAGACAAGCTACCTCTTTGGGGGTGTAAACCCTCTTAATTCCTAAGGAAAGTTTCTCTAGCTAGGGTTTAAACTAAGATGGTGTATGCCCTTATACTTCTCTTAGCAAACCCTTGTTTAACCAATAACATGAAGCATAAAATGATGAAGACTATGGTGGGGGTGTATGCTCTTATACTTCCAACCTATGTGCTAGCACAATATCCTTGACTTGAAACAAATGATAGCATGAAAGTAAAAACCATACCAATTCAAGAAAAAATGCCAAGATAATCCACCACAATAGTAAGAGATAAGCCTTCCAAGGCTAGCGCATCACTTCCATCAACCACAACATCAAGAGATAACCATAAACAAGAGCCAAGAGAGATAAATTTTCCAAAGGTAGCAAAAATTTTAGACCAATACTTCTCACAAGAGGGAGAGTTATGTTCAAATGAGATCTTGTGATCTCTTATTTATACAAAATGTCACTAAGGTGACTTGTCCATAAATTAAAGGGTAAACCACAAGACCAGGGGTCAACAACCCTAATCTTCCCCCCTTTAACAGAGTAATATTAAACAATTCATTTAAAGTTTCATTTTTTCACAAACAAACCCTAATTTTACATGGACGTCTCCCCTTTAGGGGATGTTTTTCTACTTAGAAGAAGTCGTTGGTGTTCGAGAAGCATAGGTAGGAATACAAAGGCCACATGTCAAGCATCTATACAATATCCTCACAGTGAAAACCTTCATCTCCTCAAAACATCCATGTGTCAATGAGTGGCACCTCACCACCAAGCCCTAACCCCCCTAGGTGACGTCATGCCTCTAGGAGTTACATTTTTCCTCTCCTAGGAAAAACATTTGGCATGTGGGGGCTAGGCTATGTCATCCAAGTCATCTTCAAGGTCTTCCAAGTTTGATCTTTCTCATCTGGCATGCGGGCCCTTGTCATCCAACCTGTGGAGTTGTAGCCCCATGGAAGCCGAAGTTAGGCTTGTTTTCCCAAAACTGTCCACCAAATAGGTCATGCAAAGACAAATGAGCATGCCCTCCAAGGATATCAAGTCATAACATCATGATAAGTGAATCCAATCAATAAATGAACCACCTAAGCATGTGCATCAAATATCTCTATATCAAACAATTAAATGCTCAAAGACACTATGTGACTTGTCAAGCTTGAATATGGGAGGGTTGATGAGGTATCATATTGGGTAGATATTTCCCTAGGTAAAGGAGAGTTTCCAAGACATCCCTCTCTAATCCATGTAAAGTGGATGAAGTGGTTGGGGTCAAGACTCAATGGGCATAGGGCTCATGACATACAAGGGGTCGTAGTGTCTCATTCATGGGTGTCTTTGTAGAGGGTGCGTGGTACCTTCGTTCACAATGCATTTTTTCCAAGCCCATTAATTTCCATTCTTTTATTCTTTCATAATTTTAAGGAAAGGCTAAAGGTCTTTGCCCTGGTGTGGTGACCAGACAATGACAATGTCACCCTCAAACACCTAGTGGAAATGAGAAGGTTGGCTCATGATGAGACCCCCTTTCTCTTAGCTATGCAACTAAGAGCCATTACCCTTGTTTGGTGACTAGATGATGGCAATGTCATACCACTAGATATTCATGGACGTGATAGGTTGGCTTGTGATGAGAACTCTTATCCCTCAACTAACCTTTTAAGTATTCTTTATTATATTGTGGGTCCCCTTTACTCAAAGATAAACGTTTCACTGCTTTCTTGGGTGATCCCTGGGCGAAGCATCTAGAAGTTTTATACAAGGCTTTTATCTTTTACCCAACCTCAATCCCTTTGGGCCTTCACCCCCTTCTTCCCATAGAATGAGGGACAACCCCTTCTTGGGTCAATACACCCTAAAATCCAAAGAGATAAGGAAATGGAGGGGAATAATAATGGAAAGTGGTAAGTATGGCCAAGAAAAATACGATGGCTCTTTAAGGGAGTTCCTAGTAGCAAACTCATCCCCAAGGAAAACCACTTACTAGGGCACAATGTCAACCACCAAGGTGATGTAGGGCAAAAGGAATAATATCCAAGCATATATCATGAAATATAGAGCAATATAAGATACACCATACTCAACTAGATTAAATATTGAAATGATGCTCACCATAATACTGACTTGTACCTCATGGAATAAGGCCCATTGCCTTCCAGAAGCCAACTGATGTGGTGGATGCCATCTGGAAATTTGTGACCATCTGTGGTGGTGAGAGGGGTTTCCAACTGTGCAAAAGGGTATTGCTAGTCATGTAGTCTCTTGACACTCCATATCTGCAACCTGAGGGACTCAAGACATAATCTCTTTAGTTATCCACAAAATGGGGATAACAGTACACAACTACTGTCCAGTGACACACAGTCACCGCTAGTGATACACAACCACCGTAGTAGCACACAACTACTATCTAGTGACACACAATCACCACCCGTGGTACAAAACCAACTTAGTAGCACACAACTACTGTCCAATGAAACACAATCACTGCCAATGGTACGCAACCATCGTAGTAGCACAAAAATACTATACAGTGACACACATTCACCACCATTGTCTCCAAGACTACGCTGTGATGTTTCTCCTCTCCCAATAGTATTATTCACACCTCACCACCTCACATGACTGATCTAGAGAACCCTTGTCCAGAGGGGTTAGCCAATTGGAGGAGAAACAACACACCTTCCTCTCAACGAGTGTGGGCATTCTGCATCACACCAAGCTTGTCTCTGAAATACTCATACTTCACTCTAGACATAGGCTTAGTGAGAATGTCTGCTATCTGCTCATCCATTGATATGTACTAAAGCTCCACAAATCCTCTATGCACCATGTCTCGAATGTAATGATATTTGATCTCTATGTGCTTTGACTTGTCATGAAAGACAAGGTTCTATGAAAGCTTCACACAAATTTGATTGTGACAATGTATCAAAGTTGGCTCCAAGTCTAGATCAAATATCCCTACAAGCATCTTCCGAAGTCACACTGCTTCATGGATTGACACATTAGTTGCAATACACTCTGCCTTTGCTATACTGAGTGAGACTGACGTCTACTTCCTACTTAACCATGAGATCATACTTGATTCCAAAATGAAGCAACATCCAATTGTGATTTTCCAGTCCACTACACTCCCTTCCCAGTCAGAGTCTGTATAACCTTGCAACTTCACATCTCCATATGAGACATATCTCAATCCATATCCAATTGTACCATGTAGGTACCTCAACACATGTTTTGAATCTATCCAATGTACATGTCTAGGCTCAACCATGTGCCGACTCAAAGTGTTCCGACCTGGTGTTAACTAGGTACATCAAGGATCCGATCAATTGTATGTACATCGTGGGATCCACCAAATCTGAAGATGAATCACTCAAGAGCTTCAGATTCCTCACCATCGGTGTGGCCATGGACTTGTATTCCATCATCCTGAATCTCTATAGGATCTCAACTATATATTTTCCTTGGCTATGGAAAATCTCATCTGGTCTCTGCCACACCTCCAATTCCATCAAATATAGATCCTTCATTTCGAACACTAAAGTGAGTTCTCTCTTGCACCCATCTGTGAGCTTCTCATCCCCTGTAAGAAATAGGTCATCCACATATAGGATCAATGGGAAACCATCCCCAAGCTCATCAAATAACAGTATGATTTGGCATATCATGCCCTGGGTGCCTGCTTAAGCTCGTACAAATATTCCTTCAATATGCAGACATGAGACTCCTTCTCATGTATCTTTGTGGTTTCTCTATGTACACTTCTTCTACGCTACTGGAATAAGTGTCTTGTCATAATCTTCTCCCTCTTTCTGGTAGAATCCTCTAGCCACAAGTATTTCTTTGTACTTCTCTATGATGCCATCTGCAACATGCTTGATCTTGTAGATCAACTTGGAAGTCACCACTGACTTCCCTTCAGGTCTCCTAACCAAGAAAAAAAATCCATATCCTAGTCGTTCTGACTGGATTCCTTCTTTGTCACTATAGAAAAGTCTACTGAAACAAGGGAATCCTCCCAGGAGATCTCACATCTGCTAGAAGTCTCAAAAGATACCATCTAGCTTCCTCAACTCATGGCATATATCTGTCAGTCCTGGAAGATGTCTCTCTCTTCTATTTGAATTTGAGGAGGAATACTTTCTCTAAGCCACGAAATCTCTCTGAGATCAGGGTCACTTTGTGTCTGCATGCTCCCTCTAAAGCTTGAATCCCTCTGAGTCTATATAATATTCGGAGCCATCTGATCCTTCTGCACATACTGACCTCCTCTAAAGTTTGATCTCCTATGAATTTTCCTGGGGAGGCTACTCCTCCCTATTGGATCTCGATGGCCGACTCCCTTTGAACTCTATCTCCTTCTGAGCTGGTACTTGGTGGGGCTTCCCTCCTTACCACTGGTGGAGCCATCTCCTCCTCTTCATGATATGGCTCATCAATGCCATATATCTATATCCCCTTTGCATCCTGCAAAGTATCACGAGACCATGCTGGTCTCTTCCTGGTCACTGCAACAATTCTAGGTATGCCCTTCTAGCTCTACTAACTCTTCCTAATGATCTGAAGAGTGATCAACTGAACTAAATGGATTTGTATGGTCATATTCAGAGTCTTCTGCTCCTTACAATCAATCTCCATATGGGATACTTTGTATCCTGCAAAAGTACCCTTCTTGCCAGAAGGTTTTATCTTCATCCTCTTCTTCTTTGGTACATGGATGTATACGGTCGTGTATACAACTTCTTATATGGATATTCTGCTCCATGTTTCAAAATAAAAACCATCTAATATGTTTCCTCCTGCAACCATCACTATATCTCCCTCTCAGAGTTATCACCTGTGACCTGCCCGGAACAAGAGCAACAACACAAGAAAACAACATACAAGAATAATACTCTTATAATAATAATAAAACAAGAACGAGAACAATTGTCACAATAGCTCCTTCTCAGAGATATCACTTGTGACATGCCTGGAACAAGAGACAAAACAAAAAATAAAATAATAAGAAATAAGAACAACACTCTTCCAGTGTTGTGACCAATCATTCCTCCATGGTAACTTGCCTGGAACAAGAAACAAGAACAACAACATCTCCATGGAATTTACAAGATAACCTGCCCGGGACAAAGTCAACAACCAAGAGCATCTCCTAGAGGAGATAAATTTATCTTGTAAATAAGTGCATCATTAATACTGAACAATGAGCATGATCATCATGCCAATAATATTCAAGTGTTACAAAACATTTGATAGCAATAGTAGTAATAGAACTCTAAAGAATGTTATTCTAGTTAACACACTTGTAGCAATATAAGATATCAAACCTGATATGCAAACATGGAGTCTAATTGTTGTTGTCTCATTTGAGTTGTCATATACTATAGGAGACATCGTCACTGTTGTCTCCAACTCTTGGGCTTCCTCTGAGTGCACCGGATCTAAGATCCCTTTGTATCTACTGTCACTGCTTGGATAAATGTTCTTTTGTCAAGTGTACATTTCTTTCAAACAACCTTGTCTTATATTTAAGTGCACCATTCAACCTTTCTTCTAATATGAGGCATTATACTGAGAAGAAGAAGTTATAAATCTAAATTAGAAGGTTCAATGTCCAGGAAAATGTCAACAAGCCTAAAACCCTAAAAATTCAATTTTGACGGAAAGTCAATCTGAGAAGTGCAATAGGTGCGCTAGAGTAGGGAAATTTGATCAGTGGTGGAGTTTTTCCCAATTAAATTTATAACGAGTGCTCAATGAGATTGACAAATAAAATTGTGCAGCGGTAAATTGCACGTGCAACGACAAATCTCATGTGCAGCGGTAAATCTCACGATCTTCCTTCTAGCGATTAAACTGTTCTGAAGGAAAATTCCTCTGATTCGATGTTAGATTTTCATTAGTTTCATTAACATTATATTTACCATATAATTTTTATCCTCTTTTAACATTCAATAATCATATACTGGAATACATAAGCAACAGATAAACAAGCACAAGAAGACACAAATATTTATCCTGGGAAAACCCCAAACTCGGGGAAAAACCCAACCAACTTTTCTTAGAGATAATATTCCAATACAACCATGAACATGCTCTAATCACAAGAGAAAACCAACAATGAATAACCAAAAACTTATCTCTTCTTCTTGTCTAACCGTAGCGAGGTTTGACAACTGAGTCACCACAGAACTGGCGCAAGATAAGCACATCACTAACGCACCACATAAGTGGCACAACTGGTAACTACACTTGCTATTGTAATTGGCATGAAGCAACTGGGAAACACCATACAACCTTAGCGCAACTCTTCCAGAGGTAGTGCACAAAAGAGATCACTAAGAACCACCAAGAATATCCTTCCCCAAGTGGGGCACACAATCCAAGAGAACCAAAACCAGAAATATTGAAACTACAGCTGCAACTGCCTAGTGCGCACTGCAGAAGGAGAACTATGTGAATGTACAAATGAACTGACCCAGACTTGTATTTATACTAATTTGGGCGCCTGTCTGGGCCGACTTCTTATTCCGGGTCTTCAAATTTACTTCACTATTTCTGTGGGCCGACTTCTCTTCCTGGAAATTATATTTCCACTTTATTATTATTTCCCGTGGGATGACTTCTCTTCTGTGGTCTTTTATTTCACTTTATTCTTTTCTGGGGTGTTCTTCAACTGTTCAATGGTCTTTCTTTGACTTCTTGGAATCCTCTTATTCTCTAAGAAAATTTGTCCATGAGGAAATACCTCCCGCATCTACCAAAACATCAACAAATAAAATAAGAGATCTGAGCCATAAAAAAAAGAATACGGGCATTGGAGAAAGAAGAAAATTAAATAATTCAAAAGAGTGAGATTTTAAAGGGGATCTCAGTTGTGGATGTTTCTTTCTACCCAAAAAAAAGTGAAGCACCTGAGGAAGAGTCTACAAAAACTGAGAATGTGCATGTTGTTCAGAGCATGCAGGAAGAGGTTAAGAGGATTGAGCATGTAAAGACTTACATGTATGTATTTAAATGTGAGGAGAAGAATGATGATGTAAATTGCATTCTAGAAAAGGTTGTGGAAACCTTGGTGAATTCCTTTGAAGAAAACAAGAAGCTTCTAGCTAAAGACTTCTCGGAGGAGGAAATTATAGAGGACCAAACCGCTGAAGATAAGGCTGATTTGTAGGTTGCAAAAAACAAAGGCCTATGAGAAGTGGGGAATGTGATATATATTGGATATAAAAGATGTAGACGTCATTCACAACATGGCTGAACAAGGGACCATTATGGAGAATATTGTTGTAGAAACTTAAGTGAAACTTTTCTTAAATATGGTGAGATTTGACGTCATACAAAGGAGTTTGGTTGCTGAGGTGAACAGAGTTTCGGAGGTGAATATTATAGAGGAAAATGTACTGGCACTTCATGTACTTAACAAATTAGCCAAGTGGATTGGGATAGTTGGATATTGACTAATGGATATGAAAAATCTATGGAGAGAGTGAAAGATTGGATGTGGAAGTTTGGAATGCATGAATGAAAAACTGTAGAGAGTAAGTCATGGTTTAATAAGTGGAAAAGGATGAGGAAACTAAAGTGCAGTACCTCTGAACTTGGTATACTACACCATGCATCGTCACCTTTCTGGAAATCTCCCCACAATCGGTATATTACACCATGCATCCCAAAATGTGGCAATCTTGCATGCCAATGAAGGTCCACGTTTCTGTCCCAAAACGTGCCAGTCTTGCATGCCAATGAAGAGCCATTTTCAATCATATTTGTACAAGAAGAGGTAGGCAACAATGGAGCAGTGGTTCACGAGAATCTTTGAGACTCATACGAGCTGTGCATGCTAGAGGGCATTTCAAAATGAGAGGAATGTCAATCTTRTGGCTTTCATGCCATTTAATAGATTTCTGAGTAGTTGGGCTTATGCTTTCCTAGATTTTCGAGTAGTTTTGCTTGAGTTTCCATAAGAATATAATATGATGGCATCTCGGTTTATATGATCATTTCMGGTTCTGTGTATTTTAACAACGAATAGTTCATGTTCATGAATTTATACAACACTCCAGTGACGTTCTAGTAGTGTTAATATTTTTTTTTTAATTCTATGTGTTGAATTGATTGTGGGCCTGCCTCCCCATTGTCTACATCATTTTGGTGAGATCATTTTGGCTTCACCAAAAGTCGATAAAACTGAACTGAAGATATTCATAAAACTCATAAAGATACCTATATACTAATTGAAAGTTAAAACATTTCTTATAGAATATTAATAACAACTGATTGTTTCAATGCCGACCCTCCACCAAAATTCCATAAAGCTCATAAAGCTTCACCATCCACCAAAATCCCATAAACCTGAGCCGAAACTAATCCAATGAATTTAACTTCACCAAAAGTTCATAGAGTTGTTGTGCGACCATGACTTTGGCTTCACCAAAGTTCATAATGTTGAGCCAATGACTTGGCTTCAACAAAATTCCATAGAGATTAACCAAATAAGGCATGACCTCCATAGAKCTATTGTACGACTATGACTTTGGATTCATCAAAAGTACATAGAATTCCATAGAGATTAACCAAATAAACCATGACCTCCATAGAGCTATTGTACGACTATGACTTTGGATTCATCAAAAGTACATAGAGTTGATCCAAATAAACCATTACCTCCATAGAGCTATTGTGCGACCGTGACTTTGGATTCATCAAAATTCCATAGAGTTGAGCCAAATAAATCATCACTTTGGCTTCACCAAAGTCCATAAAATAAGCCAAAAGTCCATGGAACCGAGCCAAATAAACCATGACTTTGGCTTCACCAAAGTCTAAAAAGATGTTGGGCTTCACCAAAGTTCATAAAACAAAGCCCACCAAAGTACCATGACTTTGGATTCACCAAAGTCCATAAAGTTGAGTTAGTGATTTGTTAGCGAATGACTTTGGCTTCACCAAAGTCCATAAAATGGATCCAATGACTTGTCTTCACCAAAAATCCATAGAGTTGAACCCAATAAGCCATGACTTTGGCTTCACCAAATTCCATAAAGCTGAGCCAATGAATTTGGCTTCACCAAAGTCCATAAAACATAGCCAATGACTTCGGCTTCACCAAAATTCCATAGAGTTGAACCCAATAAGCCATGACTTTGGCTTCACCAAATTCCATAAAGTTGAGCCAGTGACTTTGGCTTCACCAAAATTCCATAGAGCCGAGCCAAAAAAAAGTGCGAGCCAATGACTCCGGCTTTGCCAAAAGTCCATAGAATTGAGCCAAATAAAAGTGTGACCATTAAAACTGAGCCAAATAAAAGTGCAACCATGACTTTGGCTCCACCAAAGTCCATAAAGCTAAGTCAAATACAAGTCTCAGTGAAAGATCAAAATACTGTGAATAAAAGTGTGACCATGACTTTGGCTTCACCAAAGTCCTTAAAGTTGAGCCAAATAAAAGTATTGTGACCATGATTTTGGCTTCACAAAAATCCTTAAAGCTGAGCCGAATAAAAGTATTAGTGAAAGTCCATAAAGTTGAGCCAAATAAAAGTATTATCAAAAGACCAAAATATTGTGACCATGACTTTGGCGAAGCCAAAGTCCATAGAGTTGAGCCAAACCAAAGTCATTGGCTTCACCAAAGACCAAAAAATTGTGAATAAAAGTGCAACCATGACTTTGGATTCACTAAAGTCCATAAAGATGATCCAAATAAAAATACTAGTGAAAGACCAAAATATTTCGACCAAGGCTTTGGCTTCATCAAATTCCATAAAGATGAGCCAAACATAAGTATTAGCGAAAGACCAAAATATTGTGACCATGATTTTCACTTCACCAAAGTCCATAAAGTCGAGCCAAATAAAAGTATTAGTGAAAGACCAAAATATTGCTACCATGACTTTGGATTCACCAAAGTCCATAAAGATGAGCCAAAGAAAAGTCCTTGGCTTCACCAAAGTAAATAGAGCTGAGCCAAATAAAAGTATTAGTGAAAGACCAAAATATACAACATTGGTTCAAGCCAAAGTTAGTGAAAGAACAAAAATATACAACATTGGTTCAAGCCAAAGTTGTTCAAGATGGAAACCATCAGTTCAAGCTCGCGACCATGCGACTATGACTTTGGATTCACCAAATTCCATAGAGATAAGCCAAATAAAAGTATTAGTGAAAGACCAAAATATACAACATTAGTTCAAGCTGGAAACCATCATGAATTTGGCTTCACTAGAGACATACAACATTGGTTCAAGCTGGCAACCATCATGACTTTGGATTCATGAGAGCCATACAACATTTGTTCAAGTTGACGACCATCGTGAATTTTGATTCACCAAAGTCACTCAACTTTGGTTCAAGCCAAAGTTGTTCAAGTTGGAAATCATGAATTTTGCTTCAGTAGAGTCAGAGCTCGAGCCAAATAAAGTGTTAGTGAGTCATGCATAGAGCTGAGCCAAATAAAGTATTAGCAAAGAGCATAAAATTTTAGAAAGACCAACCAATGTTGTTCAAACTGACCACCATGACCTTGGATTCACGAGAGTCATAGAGCTTGAGTCAAATAAAGTGTTAGCAAGACATACATAGAGTTGAGCCAAATAAAGTGTTAGCTGTTGGAATGCGCAAATGAAGATAAGCCTGGAACACATTTCATTAATATGATACACATAAATACATTGGTTATGACCTTTGGATTCATCTTCCAAGAGGTCTCTTGGACTCCCAATGACAGTTTCCGCTGGACTTTTCATATTCCAAGTGAATAATACAAAATATCCTAACCCTAACAGAATAGGTTTCCAACATTCCCCCCCTTAATCCAAAGAGGTGTATGTGAGTCCAAGGAGCTCAAATTTGGAAGTAGATAGCTGCCAATGGTTGAATGTGCTCTCTAAATATGGTGGTTTTGGGATGACCACAGAACAAATGGATAGTAGAATCTTATGAATTCTACTGTATGGAGGAGGTGGTTTAAGGAAGACCACAAACCTTGAAACTTGTATCTATAGCTCAATGGTTCTCGAAACATTTCCTAATTTAGCTAGAAGATGATGTCTTCTGCTAATTGGAAGTGCTCTCATATGGATGTTTAAATATACTATTGTCATGAATAAATCCGACACAAGAGATAATGAAGGATTACATATGAATCTCATAGTCTTCCCCATTAGCAACACTAAACTTAAGTAAGTCATGTAGGTTTGGTGGAATCCATGTTATTGTAATTTGAGGGAAAAAAAGTTGTCTAAAGATTTGGGCAAAGGAAGGTCTAGATGAGGTGTGCCCTCTTCCACCACTAGGTCATGGGTTTTATCAAGGATAACCACTATAGGAGGGTATGTTGCTATTAGTGGTGGACCCCACCACTACCTCTCATGTTTGGTTGGAAATAAGGCTCTATGTTATAAGAAGCAGGGGCGTTGTTACATGCTCATTCTTGGGTTCCAACTTCCTTGATTGTTGACATTATGAGGCTATGTCATTGTTGGTGTGCAAGCTTATTCAAGTGGTTGGGAGGTTTTTGGGATGTATGTTTGTCCTTTTGGTTGAGAAAATGTTGGGATGCATGCTTTTCCTTGTGTTTGTGTAAATGTTGTCATGAATTGGTTAATGTTTGGGTTTCTTTCTGTATGAGTACTTAAATGAGGGAACCTTGGAGGAGGTTGTAAGTTTTGGGTTAGATCATTGACATTACCTTGGTTGAGGTTTAGATAGTTTTGAAGATTCCATTATTGAAGTTGCATGTCCACTTGGCTTGTTTGAACACGAGTTTAAGTAGAGTTTGCAGAATTTTCACAGAGGTACCAATGCTCAAAGATCCGAAGGAGAAAGGAACAATTGAAGGAGAGGCCCAAGATTTGATTGGTTCGTGGTTTTCAAGTGGAAGAGGCACCTAGGGTGAAGGAAAAAGATGGATGTCCATTAACATGAGGTTATATTGAGGAGGCCAAAGGAGTCTTAGATGAAGGGTAATAACCATCCACTCGATAAGAGATGCTACCATCATGCTTGAAAGAGGTTTGAGTCTCAAACCAAGGAAGATTTTAAGGACATTGAATGTGAGGACCTTTCTAAAATTCAAGGCCTTGGGGAAACTTTGATTCAACACCTTGTAGTCATGTTGAGTGATGAGAGAGGGGGACAAGATTCATGAGCAACTATAAGGACTTAAAGAAAATAATATGGATGGTGTACATCTTTCTTCCTTCAATATTTTGAAGGTATTTTCCATGTCAAGGGTGTTGACATTCATGAACTCCATTTCTAAGATATAGAAGCCAATATAATGGAACACTTTAGGAATTAATTGGGGGGATGAGCAAAGAGGAAGAAAGGAGAAATTCTCTCTCTCTCAAAGAAAAAGGACAAACTATTCCCTATGGTGAGAGTAGACGATGAATACAAGGAGAAATCCTTCACTCAAGAGAGGAAAGGGTTGACGTGAACTTCCTTGTTGAGTTGCCAAAATGTAGCGTGACAGTTAAAGTAAGGCACCTTTCCACCACAAGGAGGAAGGAGAGAGTGGATTTGCCACTCAGTTTTAATGAAATGCCAAGAAACATTAGGAGAGGATGGGAAAGTATAAGAGAGAAGGCCACTAGATTAGTTAAGGTTTTAATGTTAATTAGTTATCTAGGGATA
The DNA here is from genome assembly GCA_009831015.1 of Picea engelmannii. Classification (NCBI taxonomy): domain Eukaryota; kingdom Viridiplantae; phylum Streptophyta; class Pinopsida; order Pinales; family Pinaceae; genus Picea; species Picea engelmannii. The sequence goes on along the minus strand of ML782384.1, from coordinate 168,033 downwards.
TTGATTAATTATGGTACTTTAATTAGGGTTCACAACAAATAGAGGATAAAAAAAACAAACAAAGGAAACCAAACTAACCTAGGGTTTAATTTATCAATCTCATTTGGTAAGGTAATTAATCTAAAAGGTGGAAATGAAAGAGATGAGAAATGGAAATAATTACCTAGAAGATCATTGTTGTAGGAATTGATGCTACTTAAGTTAAATATGAGAGTTGTGATAGGCATCTAATAGAGTGTTCCACCTCCTCAATGAACCTAGACATACAGTTCAATCCTCATGAAAAACAAAGTTGTACCTGATCACTAATACAATGCAATATATAACATTAGATATACCATACAAAATAATGTAGCAATGGAGCAATTAATGACAACCCAAAGTATTTCCATTAGAAGGGTCGATACCTCCCTTTCCCCATATATGATAGACTCTCCCTTGGGGTGGTAGGGTTGAATCTTCTAAAGTGTTGGAGAGGTCCAAGTGAATGGAGATGCCCTAGGACCAAACAACAAGCCTTTAAGGTTGGCGTTATGCCAACAACAAGAGATCCTTATAGAGGTTTTGGAGATGATGAGTGTTGCAAGCAACCCAAGAGCACATAATAGGAGTTAGGGAGTTAGTTCAAGATTTGATGTCAATTCAAGTGTGTCAATGAGAGAGAGAGAGAGAGAGAGAGAGAGAGAGAGAGAGAGAGAGAGAGAGAGAGAGAGAGAGACCCCATCAATATGTGACTCAATTGATATCAAAATAAGGGATAAAGAATATTTGACTAAGTAGACCCCATCAATAAACCAATAATGAATTTGGTCTATTGAGGACACAAAATAAAGCGTCTAAAGCAATTGTGGGCCAAATAAGCATATTGTAGCCCAAAATTTGTTTGATAGAGTAAGTGAGTGTCCCAACGGATCTAACATAGCCAAACCGATGACCAAATACCAATATAGGGAAGAGGAAGGTGGAAAGGGACCCTATTTAAGCACTAGACATCTCTAAGAGATCACATATCTAAGATAATTAAGGTAAAGAGGACTCAAGGAAGATGATCCTACATAAGAGGGTGATAGAGAAGTACTGATGTCATCACCAGGTGGGTCACACATGGATATTGCACAAAAGTAGGTCACAACACAATACCTCTGATGGGTAGGTGTATGCGAGTACTAAAGTGCAAAATTTATATGCTACAATCACAAGCAATGTGTATATATTATCTCATGATCTCATGACCCACAATTTTGCACTGCTTATATTTATCTTATGATTCATATTTGCAACCCTTATTAATTTTACTTGCAATGCTACATTGCAATTATATTATAAATTCACATTCACAATGTTGTATTATTGGATATATTGTAAGTTATCATTTGAATTTGAATGAATTTTGTTTAAGAGAATGCAATCATATTACTTCTATAACTTTTTATAAAACAATTTTTTATTGTTGGAAATGCACCATCTTGGTTTTTATAAGTCATTGTTGCAAAATGTTTAATGTTGCAAAGATTGGCACTTACACAGGGTCCTGTAAGTTGTTTCTTTGTAGCATTTGCAAATAGGATGTGTGGATATGCAAATGAATATCCATAAGGAATATTAGAGGGAGCAATGCCATATTTTTGTTGTCCATGTGCTTGTCTAGCTCTTCTTTTTATTGTTTATCAATGTCTCAATTCACTACATGGTATTTGTGTGCATGTGTTGATATGTACTATTGTGGTAGTAGTGTTTAATATTTTTAAACACTTAATAACTTTTACGTAATGCTATTCTTATTCTTTTAATTAACATCTACTGGTAATTCATTTGAAAAGGTTACATTTAAGAGTTTTCAATTTTAAGACTTTGTTAGATATTATCTTTTCAATAACACTATGTTTCAAAATTCATATTAATAATATTCTTATTCTTTTAATTAACATCTACTGGTAATTCATTTGAAAAGGTCACATTTAAGACTTAATAACTTTTACGTAATGCTATTCTTATTCTTTTAATTAACATCTATTGGTAATTCATTTGAAAAAGTCATATTTGAGAGTTTTCAATTTTAAGACTTCGTTAGATATTATCTTTTCAATAACACTATGTTTCAAAATTCATATTAATAATATTCTTATTCTTTTAATTAACATCTATTAATAATTCATTTGAAAAAGTCACATTTAAGAAAGAGTTTTCAATTTTAAGAATTTATTAGATATTATCTTTTCAATGACACTATGTTTCAAAATTCATATTAATAATAACCATATTTATCTCAATGTGAGAAATATTGAGAAACTAAGAATGCCAAGATAACGAGTCATGCGATTACATACATTTAAAGGGAGAAGTTGGTATAAGAGCCTTATTATGCATTCTAAGCGTAGAAGTCCACCATCTAAAAAACATGAATAAACGAATAGACTTATATCTAGATATTCTAGAAGACCATTCATGTTGACACCCAACGACAATTTTACATTTTTCCAAATTAGGATGGATAAGTAGAGATTTATTTGGATAATGACATTGTGAATTTACTACATGGTATGTCATCCCTTCTTGTTTGGGATATGGGATATGAAAAGGGTCATGCATATGCATATTTTAAGGATTTTGTAATTTATATGATAAAAGTTATTTTTTAAGATGGTGAGGTTACCCAAAATAATGATTGGTTGAATTTTGTCATTTTTGAGAATTTTGCTTTCATATATTAAAGTAAAAGTAGTGAAATAATTCAACATTACGAATAGTGAGGGCTTAATGTTAGAAAAAATATTTTATGATTGATTTATTTTGTCTTTAAAAAAATATTCTTTTATCATTGATGCATATAGTTAAAGAAGTAAATCATATTTTTTTTTAATGAAAATTATTGATATGCAAATGAATAGTTTGTTAGAAATAATATTTTATCATTAATTTATCCACTCATTTTGTCTTAAAAAAGTTATTCTTTTATCATTAACACACATAGTTAAATAAACAAATTATTAATATAAGGGTGGGAGGGGGCTATTAATAGATAAAATGTATTATAATATGAGGGTGGGAGGGAGGGGGGGAATTAATAGAGGGTGGGAGGGACGGCATTAATAGATAAAATGTATTATAATAATACATTTTATCTATTAATGCCCCCCTCTCCCTCATATGAGGGTGGGAGGGAAAGGAATTAATAGATAAAATGTATTATGGGAGGGGGCATTAATAAACTACTTTTTAAAATTGGTTTACTTGTCTCAATAATCAATTAAATTTTATAAATACCTATCTCAAAACATTAAAATGATAATCACATATTATTATATCCTAAACCTTAAAAGTTGCCAACTAACTAAAAACTTGGCTTTGCCAATTGATTTTATTCTTTATAACTTCCACCTTGAACTTTACAATCCCTTCAAGTTCTAAAGGAACAAGAACAAAGGTATTGGCTTACCCACATATTCCACCTTACCTTCAATGTGTGCTATTAGCATGTGCTATATAAAAGAACTAATATGGCAAGTAAAAGTTAACATCAATATAATTAATGAAGAATAAAATAATAATATCAATTCAATATCATGTTTTATTAATATTTCATTATTCTTATTCAATAGTGGGTTTTCTGTTGAAATTTTTGCACATTGTGGTTCACATAGAAAATATAATTCATCCTACTCTCTAGCTCGTAAGTGAGAATGAGAGTGTTGGTTCATTGCTAGCACCAAACTAATATCCACAAACAACAACTTGTTCACATGTACATATCCTACCTCCCTCCAGAACTTGTGACCTTTGAGGACAAAAAACATGTTCTTAACTATTAAGCCCAAATCTCGAGTTGCTCCTTGCCACCCAATATATAGAATGTTGTTGATCCCTTTCAGAAATACTAGAACACTTTATCTCTCAATTCATCTATATTTATTCAATGGCAAGTCAAAAATATTCGAACAACACTAATTCTTATCTTTTCATTTTTAAAAAATGATACAAAAGTGATGTGATAGAAAATATACATATTCATTGGAATTCAAATAAATTACCCTTAACCATAGTTAAAATCAAATAAAAAAAGAAGTTACAAATTTGATGCCTTGATCATCCATACCATTGAACATAACAAGTTCAGAATACTCTACAAACATACCACAATAGTCTACAACCACAATTGTTTGCATGGTGCTATCCCACGGTGCATGAGTTTCAACAAACAAATTTTTTTATAGTATCTCATGCGACTAATTACACACTATATGCAATTTAACAATACGTTCGACATTTAACAACATAATGAATAATAATTCATGATGAATGTATTATCCCCTTCCTCACAATTGTTCTTGGAGTTTTTAGCATCGAAATAAGTGTTTCACACAACAACCAATTGCTAATTTTTGAATGTATTTCTTAGTTAGTATATTGTTCAAACTCATTATAATTGAAAGTTCACTAGATTCATCTCAAATCACAATCATAAATAAAATCTCTATCATATGTGCAAGGTTCATCTCAAATCACAATCATAAATAAAATCTCTATCATATGTGCAAGGTTCATGATCCAAAACTAACCATAACTTTTATAACAAGAACTTTGAAACAATCCTAATTTTTTTTTTTCATTCACTTTATTAACCGACCATTTATGTGTTACTTTAAATGGAATTTTATCAAATTTGATAAAATACTAGGAAAACGAGTCTCATTTTTTCCCATATAAAATGTTATAAACACAAAATTAACCTCTACATTAGTAAAAAAAACACCTTATTCTCTACAAATATGTACTAGTGTTTGATTCACACCATTAATACTTATGGCACTTTGTTTGGAGCCCTTTATTCATTCACCTTGTTGACAAGCTACTCATATATGTGAACAGAGCTACACCACGACACCGTTGCATGGGCAGTGTTTTTATTTCTTTTGCATACATGTATGATAATAAAGTGTTTGTTATCACTTCAGTTTAACAAACTGAAGGTCTCCAGTTCAAGTTTGGGACAAGATCTTTCCAGTTCAAGTTTGGGCCAAGATCTTTTCGTTTCCGCCGTTCTACTTTTGAGATGATATTTACAGTGCTGAACTGATCTTTTCATTTTGTAGACTCGGTATCCGATCCAAGTAGCCCACTCATCCTGAGTATAGCATTGCATAGTATTCCATTCGATTAGAGTAGCGCCTAGCCAATGAATCCATCCCGCCTTTCACAGGTAAACGTCCTTAAAATGTGCAAAGCCGCTTGTCCTTGCTCTCGGAAGAGCAAGCGATGAATCCCTTCCTCAGGCAAAGGCATGTTTAAGTAAGAAAAAATATATTTCGGTGCCCCGATGATTGGATTGTGCCTCAGACCTGGAAAAAATGAAGAAATGTGCCACAACAAAAATGTCAAATGAGACCGTATTTATAATTCTGCACCAAGCGAACTTATTGCCTGCCCAAAATGGTGTTGCTAGTGTTGTTGCTGAAGACGGTAGCCCTAAGTGGATCTAGTAGAGTAAGGCCCTTTAGGAGGTATAGGTAACATGTATTATATATGAGATTAAGCAAAGTGGGCTGCTATATATCCTCTCTCTATAAGTCCGTATTTATTTTCATTCTCTCGGGAATGAGTGAAGGGGCACCTCTCTCGGGTAATGTTATAATGGCATTAAGGTGTTGAACCTAAAATGCTCATCTCCTCCTCATGCAAGAGCAAAACAGGGAGAAGCTATAGTTCATGGCAGTGAGAAGTAATTTACGACGTGAAAGATCTGAAAAATATAGAGGAATAGAGGCTGCAATCATCCCGAGTCTAAGCTCGTCACAAATACAGGTATGATAGCTCCATTGATTTAACTCTATATTGTTGTGATACAAGCTTCATGTTAGTACTAAGTTGAAATGTTTCCAGGCCAAACCCCAAGGTCACATGGAGGGCTACAGATTCCACCGACCCCTTCAGATTTATTGTTGTTATCGCTGTTGAACCCCATCCGACTTAAACAGATTCATTACGACAATGAACACCATCAACTCATGCCATTATTTATAGAGATCCATTAACAAAATGGACGAGCAAAAATGTTGGGAAAGCAAAGAAATTGCAATTTTAATAATAATAATAATAATTTTTATACTTGGTCGAGAGAAGCATGAAATATGAAATAATAATTTTAATATAGCCTGTCTAGCCGACCATGAATTCACGCAGAAGGACAAGGAGGATGCAAGCACGACCACGCTGGGGCATGATTGTTAGTCACAAGAATGTTCCTGACATTCAGAAGATCAAAATACAAAAGCGTCGAGAGCAAATCTGGGAGATTGCAAGCCCTCTGAGAATCAAAAGAAGTATGAAACCGCTGACTCTGGTCGATAGGCCAAAAGTCCTACCTGCGTTGAGGGAAAGTTGACCGTAGCAGAATGAAGTTCCCTCGATCGCAACAGAATGAAGGTGAGGCATCGACCGTGGAAGAATTTTTGCAGTCGATAGAGGCAGACTGGCTCTAAAGAATATAGATGAACAGAGCCTGCAATCGTCCTGAGTCTAAGCTCGTCACAAATATATGTATGCTAATATTATTTGTATTATTACATATTATTCATAAAATTGAAAGCACAAATATATAGAGTTAATGTCTTTTACCAAAATAGATCTATAATGATAAACGGTGAGCAGGATGAGGCTTTGAGGGTTTGAGGTTCTGGGCAGGTGGCGAGCACAAATTTCAGAGAGTAACTGTGATGCCACTGCGATGATGCATGTTACACACTTGATGATGCATGTTACACACTGGGTGAAGTTGCTGCCACTGGGTGAAGTTGCTGCCACAAGAGATGTTTGTAACAACTATGAACTATATAACAAATATGGATGAAAAATTTAATGTTTGAAATTAATGCTAGCTTGAAGCCTAGCATTAATCGACCTAGGCTTGCTGCCTCGATATGAAGTCAAATAAAACTTCAAATATAAAACTTAGACTTAAAAATTAAACGTGAACACAAAAATTATATGAGTTTAAAAAAAATTGATTAAAATGATTAATTTACATAGATTTATGTGCAGAAATTAATAGAACAACAAAAAACCGATTACTAATAGTCCCTGCATCCTGAAAAGCAGGGACTAATAAGATACACAACACAAGACTATTCAATCCACATTCGAGTGGACCATGAAATGTTTCTTTCCATTTTCATCCTTTCTGTGCTCGAGGAAAAAATCAATAAGAAACAAGATTAGTTTAGATATTGCATGAAGATTAAAAAACTATATTATAATCAAATTGAAGTAGAAGGTGTAGAGTCCTTCTCTAATACTCTTAACTACACTTATTTCGCAAGGATATGTATTATTTACTTACCTCACTTTCCCGAAGGACTAAAGGCGCTTACCCATCCATCCACCTGGGAGAAGAAGGGCAAGAGGAATGGCCCCCTCCTAGTCGGTGCACCGGATATCAGGGTTAGGGGGATTAGCATCCGTCAGTCGGTAGTGCCATTGCAGTAGCTGTTCTGATAAGGAATAATTTGGCTCTTGTGAGGAGGAAGAGTACTGGCGAGATGATGAAGAAGAAAAGTACAGTGATTTGAGCTGCTGCAGTTTTCCGATTGAAGAGATTCCTTGGACCTCTCAGGATCGATCTCCAGTGGGTCTCGTTTGGACAGTTATTATAAAATGGTATTTAAGGGCATGTCTGAAATTCGGGTCTCGTTTGGACAGTTATTATAAAATGGTATTTAAGGGCTGAAATTCGGTCGGGTGAATGGGGTCCGAGTTCTTCTGGCATAGGAGTCGCCATATAGAGTCTCGACGGGGATAACTTGATGCAAGTGTAGAAGAAATTGGATTTTTATGTTGATAGAACGGTGGCCGAGCATCTGGCCGTTATGGATGGGTTATTGGCAGCTTTGGAGCCGAGGGTTCCTCGGATTCGGGCCTTTACGGATTCAGATATCGTGTATGATCAGGTAAATTATTTGGGCCAGTGTAAAATCAATGTAAGAATGCATTTGTGAAGAACCCATCTGTGGGAAATCTCTTGAAATTCTTTTTGTAAAAACTAGTTTGTAGAAATTTATAGGTAGAATTCCAATTTTTTGGAAATCCCTAATTGATCCAAGTCCAGATTCAACAATAGATATCAAAGGCGGGAACAAATCTGAACTTCTTCTATCCGCCCGCTGCTTTGCCTCCTGTTTGCTGGGAGATTGTCCCTCTGAGCTCAAGCTGCATTAACCCATTAAGATACGTCATGTAATATCTTCCAATAAGCCGTCAATACGGTCACTCGGCGCAGGATCTGCAATGGGCTCTGGTTATAGAGTGATTGTGGCTGGAAGGAGTATTAATAGAAGCATATTTGTTAGTGAAGTAGTGAAAAGTGAGATGCAGTGATTGATGGGGGAATTAGATGCGTACATGGGAGGGAACGATGGAGGGAAAGGTACGATGAAAGGGGCATAAACATTTGAAGCTCCGCGTCCAATAATAGATCCCTCAGTTGCAGATCAAGATCCATAGATAGAAAAGGAAGAGATGTCGGAAAGGAAAGGGAAGCCCGTGCAGAGGCATTAGGATGAGAAAATGGGACAAATGGGTTTCTAGTGAGGGAGCCGAACAAGAAGTCTCTCATATGCTTCAATCCCTATTCCATTTTGGAGGCTGCTTCCAGGACCTCTGACACCATCGTTTTCTACCTTGGAGGTCCCTCTGCGGCTTTCAATTTCCCCAAGGAAGCTTGCAGGGAGCAACAAAATAACTTTGGGCTTCTTCAACATGGGGAGCTCTCGCAATCGACTATTCAACAGAGAGCAACTGAGGTTGGTGCAGTCGTGGACCATGCCCTGCATATAGGCTCGATTTCCACTCAGGTTAATGCTTTGAAGGAAATAAACTAAGAAAATGATGGAAAAAAATAATTCAAGGCTGTGAGATAGTGTATTTCTCACCACTTGCACTAATCTTGCATCTGTATCATAGGTAAGTCGTTTCTCGCTGGATTAGATTGTACTATTACATGTCCATTTCCATGTTGAAGCTCTTTTCCCCTTGCATTACTTTGTACTATTTCTTGCATGTTTTTTTCCCATGACAACTGTATATTACTTGCATGTGTTTTTAGCTCTCCATTACTATTACTTGCATGTTTTTTTCCCATGACATCAGGGTTGTCAAGCCGATGTTCCATGTCTAGCTTTTATTACTAAATTCTAGAGCAGGAATGCCATCTAGAGAAGGAACCTCATAAATAAATCTGCACCGGAGGAAGATCAATGTCAACCTCGCTTAGAAAAGGTATATCATGTGACCCATTAGCCAAATCTTTATAAAATTGATACTCAGCCTTGTAATCATGAATCGTGAGCTCACCTTTATGATTTGTATGGTAATGGTGCTTAGCCTAAGTAGACTTGTCGAAACCGAAAAGACCCATATTTTCACAAATCCCCAATGTGAACATCACTGCCTGCATTCCAGACGAGTAATGGAACATGGAACCGTCGTGCGCCACACTCCATTCCATTGGATGCTTCCCGATGGTCTCTATAAAATTCTTGAGAGAATAATACTTAACGACTCTGCCACACAGGTTGTCGAATCGGGCATTAGTGACAAGAAGGGGCACCTTGTGAGACGTGTTGCAGAGGGAAAAATCCATGAAATGCACAGCCTGGAAGAGGTACATCATAATTGGGACGGTTTCCCCGTATGGATGGTAGAAGCACCGGACTCACTTGGCGCAGGAATGGAGAATATTATTGTTAACGAATTTGAGAGTGGTATTGGAGCCAACGTTGTTTTGGAAACCCTTAGTGCAAGCGTTTTTGAGTCGGATTACCATCTCGTGGGAATCGATTAGCGGTCCTTGGGTTTTCTACAACAAGATGTTGCTGTTACCCACCACAATGCAACTCCAGTAGGGTTTCCTAGGTTGAATGTGCATGGTCTTGATGGAGTTGTAGTTGTCAGGAAATGAGATACACTTCCACACTAAACCTAACAGAAGAAAAGAAGAATTTAATCAAGAACATAAATGATAAAGAAATCACACAGTACACAAAGATTTTACCCTGGAAACCCAAAACGGGAAAACTAACATTCCTTGAGTGTTCTCTCTCTTGTTGGCTTATTCAATCTGAATAAAAGCTTACATGTCTAACCTTGGTCCCACACCTGAGACACAATCGACATCATACCCTCTTGCCTGTGCAAGAACAACCCTGTAGCCAATCCGACTTACATCTGCATGACCAACAACCTCTAAATTACAGACTCTTGGCGATTAACCATTCATCATCTAAAGATTCAAGATTACCCTTTACAACCTTACAACACGCCTCTTTATAGTCTTTACAATAGGAAAAACCCTAAAGACATGGCGCCCAAAAACGGTTACAGATCCATGTAAATCATTGGCTACAAATCTCACAAATCTCGGGATTTTGTTATAGTGGACTCCAAGTCAGATTACCAGTCGACGTTCATTCGGTCTTCAGTCGGTCGCCACATGCTAACTTGTCGACCTCTTTTCGATTGAACTCTTCGACTTGCTGTCAATACCTTTACCATGTCAAACCGCCTTGACCTTCGCCTTCGATTTTACCCGGTCGACTAACTTCGACCTTCGACTTGTTGTTGATCTACCTCGACTTTCGACCTGCTATCGATTCACCTCGATTTCGATCGTCAGTCATCCACCTCGACTAGAATTTCACTACAAAGAATATAACAACCCAACATTCTCCCACTTGTTGTCTTCTTTGCTGAAACCATGAGAACTTCACAACACTCACAAATTTGGTCAATGGATCTGCTACGTTTTCAAATGTGTCTACTTTCTTCAGTAGCACCTTGTTACTTTCCACCATATTTCTTACGAAATGGTATTGTACATCAATGTGCTTAGTCTTCGAATGATAAGCATGGTTCTTTGCCAGAAATATTGCGCTTTGACTGTCGCAACTTATCTTCATAGCTCCCTGCTCAAACCCAATTCCTGAACACAGCCTTTAAATGGAATTTATATGTTACTTTGAAGAAAAAATATATTTAAGTAAGAAAAAATATATTTATGGAATTCCTCAGGCAAAGGCATGTTTAAGTAAGAAAAAATATATTTTGGTGCCTCGATGATTGGATTGTGCCTTAGACCTGGAAAAAATGAAGAAATGTGCCAGAACAAAAATGTCAAATGAGACCGTATTTATAATTCTGCACCAAGCGAACTTATTCCCTGCCCAAAATGGTGTTGCTAGTGTTGTTGCTGAAGACGGTAGCCCTAAGTGGATCCAGTAGAGTAAGGCCCTTTAGGAGGTATAGGTAACATGTGTTATATATGAGATTAAGCAAAGTGGGCTGCTATATATCCTCTCTCTATAAGTCCGTATTTATTTTCATTCTCTCGGGAATGAGTGAAGGGGCACCTCTCTCGGGTAATGTTATAATGACATCAAGGTGTTGAACCTAAAATGCTCATCTCCTCCTCATGCAAGAGCACAACAGGGAGAAGCTATAGTTCATGGCAGTGAGAAGTAATGCAACTTGGAGCCTTACGACGTGAAGGATCTGAAAAATATAGAGGAATAGAGGCTGCAATCATCCCGAGTCTAAGCTCGTCACAAATACAGGTATGATAGCTCCATTGATTTAACTCTATATTGTTGTGATACAAGCTTCATGTTAGTACTAAGTTGAAATGTTTCCAGGCCAAACCCCAAAGTCACATGGAGGGATACAGATACCACCGACCCCTTCAGATTTATTGTTGTTATCGTTGTTGAACCCCATCTGACTTAAACAGATTCATCACGACAATGAACACCATCAACTCATGCCATTATTTATAGAGATCCATTAACAAAATGGACGAGCAAAAATGTTGGGAAAGCAAAGAAATTGCAATTTTAATAATAATAATAATAATTTTTATACTTGGTCGAGAGAAGCATGAAATATGTACCCTACTG
>ML782384.1:117748-153346 GCA_009831015.1 Picea engelmannii | reverse complement strand
GCTGCTTTCAGGACCTATGACACCATCGTTTTCTACCTTGGAGGTCCCTCTGCGGCTTTCAATTTCCCCAAGGAAGCTTGCAGGGAGCAACAAAACAACCTTGGGCTTCTTCAACATGGGGAGCTCTCGCAATCGACTATTCAACAGAGAGCAACTGAGGTTGGTGCAGTGGTGGACCATGCCCTGCATATAGGCCCGATTCCCACTCATGTTAATGCTTTGAAGGAAATAAACTAAGAAAATGATGGAAAAAAATAATTCAAGGCTGTGAGATAGTGTATTTCTCACCACTTGCACTAATCTTGCATCTGTATCATAGGTAAGTCATTTCTCACTGGATTAGATTGTACTATTACATGTCCATTTCCATGTTGAAGCTCTTTCCCCCTTGCATTACTTTGTACTATTTCTTGCATGTTTTTTTTCCATGACAACTCTATATTACTTGCATGTGTTTTGAGCTCTCCATTACTATTACTTGCATGTTTTTTTCCCATGACACTAGGGTTGTCAAGCTGATGTTCCATGTCTAGCTTTTATTACTAAATTCTAGAGTAGGAATGCCATCTAGAGAAGGAACCTCATAAATAAATCTGCATCGGAGGAAGATCAATGTCGACCTTGCTTAGAAAAGGTATATCCTGTGACCCATTAGCCAAATCTTTATAAAATTGATACTCAGCCTCGTAATCATGAATTATGAGCTCACCTTTATGATTTGTATGGTAATGGTGCTTAGCCTAAGTAGACTTGCCGAAACCGAAAAGACCCATATTTTCACAAATCCCCAATGTGAACATCACTGCCTGCATTCTAGACGAGTAATGGAACATGGAACCGTCGTGCACCACACTCCATTCCATTGGATGCTTCCCGATGGTCTCTATAAAATTCTTGATGAATTATACTTAACGACTCTACCACACAGGTTGTCGAATAGGGCATTAGTGACAAGAAGGGGCACCTTGTGAGACGTGTTGCAAAGGGAAAAATCCATGAAATGCACGGCTTGGAAGAGGTACATCATAATTGGGACGGTTTCCCCGTATGGATGGTAGAAGCACCCGACTCACTTGGCGCATGAATGGAGAATATTATTGTTAACGAATTTGAGAGTGGTATTGGAGCCAACGTTGTTTTGGAAACCCTCAGTGCGAGCGTTTTTGAGTCGGATTTCCATCTCATGGGAATTGATTAGCGATCCTTGGGTTTTCTACAAATAGATGTTGTTGTTACCCACCACAATGCAACTCCAATAGGGTTTCCCAGGTTGAATGTGCATAGTCTTGATGGAGTTGTAGTTGTCAGGAAATGAGATACACTTCCACACTAAACCTAGCAGAAGAAAAGAAGAATTTAATCAAGAACATAAATGACAAAGAAATCACACAGTACACAGATTTTACCCTGGAAACCCAAAACGGGAAAACTAACATTTCTTGAGTGTTCTGCTCTCTTGTTGGCTTATTCAATCTGAATAAAATGTTACATGTCTAACCTTGGTCCCACACCTAAGACACAATCGACATCATACCCTCTTGCCTGTGCAATAACAACCCTATAGCCAATCCGACTTACATTTGCATGACCAACAACCTCTAAATTACAGACTCTTGGCGATTAACCATTCATCATCTAAAGATTCAAGATTACCCTTTACAACCTTACAACACACCTCTTTATAGTCTTTACAATAGGAAAAACCCTAAAGACATGGCGCCCAAAAACAGTTACAGATCCATGTAGATCATTGGCTACAAATCTTGCAAATCTCGGGATTTTGCTACAGTGGGCTACAAGTCGGATTACTAGTCGACGTTCATTCGGTCTTCAGTCGGTCGCCACATGCTCACTTGTCGACCTCTTTTCGATTGACCTTTTCGACTTGTTGTCAATGCCTTTACCATGTCGAACCGTCTTGACCTTCGCCTTCGATTTTACCTGGTTGACTAACTTCGACCTTCGACTTGTTGTCGATCTACCTCGACTTTCGACCTATTATCGATCCACCTCGATTTCAATCGTCAGTCATCCACCTCGACTAGAATTTCACGACAAAGAATATAACAACTCAACATTCTCCCACTTGTTGTCTTCTTTGCTGAAACCATGAGAACTTCACAACAATCACAAACTTGGTCAACGGGTTTGCTACGTTTTCCAATGTGTCTACTTTCTCCAGTAGCACCTTGTTACTTTCCACCATATCTCTTACGAAATGGTATTGTACATCAATGTGCTTAGTCTTCGAATGATAAGCATGGTTCTTTGCCAGAAATATTGTGCTTTGACTGTCGCAACTTATCTTCATAGCTCCCTGCTCAAACCCAATTCCTGAACACATCCTTTGCAGCCATACTGCTTCTTTGCTTCCATGAGTGGCTTCCATGTATTCAACTTCTGTTGTTGACAAGACTATGACCGCCTGTCGCTTACTCATCCAGCTTATTGCTTCACCGAACATCTTGAAGACATATCCGTTGGTCAACCTCCGTCGATCCATATCTTTAGCCCAGTTGGCGTTGACAAATCCATGTACATTTAATTTACCACTGGCACCTCAAGGTTTTCCTTGGTAGCATATAACATAGTTCTTCATGCCACACAAATACCTGAATACTCTCTTGACAACTTTCCAGTGCTACTTTCCAGGTGTCGACCTGTCCCTGCTCAACACTCCCACTGCATGGGCAATGTCTGGTTAAGTGGAGATCATCACATACATTAGACTACCAACAACACTTGCATAGGGAACACATGCTATGTCCTTTATTTCTTCCTGTGTCTTTGGACACTGTTCAACAATTAGCCTTGCTCCCACAAGAATTGACACCTTCACCAGTTTGCAATCCTGCATGTTGAAAGGTTTCATAACTATTTTAATATACTTTGTCTGATTCAACTAGAGCTTTCTAGCGGCTTGATCTCTCTTAATCTCCATTTCCATAATGAAGTTAGTTGCACCGAGATCCTTCATGTCGAACTTGGAAGATAATTTATTCTTCACCTCCTTTATTGCGTCCATGTTGTTTCCAATCAACAACATGTTTTCAACATACAACGCTACATATATGAAACACCCATATTCTTCCTTGGAATATATGTAGTGATCAACTTTGTTTTTCACAAATACCAAACTAAGGATGTATGTGTCGAACCTTTGGTACAACATCCTTGGCGATTGTTTTAGACCATAAAGGGATCTTTTCAGTTTGCACACCAACTCTTTATTTCCCTTTACTACAAACCCTTCAGGTTGTTTCATGTAGATTTCCTCTTTCAGGTTCCCATGAAGGAATGTTGTCTTCACATCCATATTGTTGAGATTCAACAAGAAGATCCTAGTGAAAATTATGCACCTACACTAAGATGGAGCCTCGTGCTATTTTTAGGTGGAGGTCTATTTATAGATGGTGAACGAATTCTATTTATAGATGCATGTCGACTATTATTATTTCTTAATAATAGTTGGACAATAAATATTAATCTATTCTCAATGAGCACTTGGAAATAGTTAACTAAAGTGACAAATTAGTTAGCTATAGGAAATTCGAGTTCAAAGGTTGATTTGTGGGACATGCAAGTTGAATTAGTTGTAACTGAGTAATTCGAAGTTGTAACAGAGTTATATGTGTAGTTATGTGAGTTGTAAAGTAGTTTAACTCAGTTAAGCGAGTTAAGCTCAGTTGTACTAGTTGTAACTAAACTTACACTAGTGAGAGATCAGTGAATTAATTATTAATTAATTCACAATCAGTGGTCTCACATGCAACTAAAGATTTACCACTGTTAACTACATGCATGTCAGATCTAGTGGAGACCTAGTTGAGATGAAGGTGAAAGGGACAATTTGACTATCAATTGTGACTTTAGTGGGTGCACTCATGTAACTACACACACATTGGATGTGCCCATGAGGAATGCGCAGCCTAGGCAAGAGGGATTCATTCATTGCCGGGATTTCCATAAGCAGGGATTGCGCAGAGGAGACATACTGTCTAGAGGCAGTAAATTGACACATACATTTGCCAATTTTTGTATGACAGTGTGAGACGATTGTATATTTCACTGAGAGCTCTTGGATTAGAGTTTTGTATGAGATTGTTTCATGATCCATGATATATACATAATATATGATAGTGGGGTTTTTAGCTTTATGCTTTCCCGATAAAACATTTGTGTTATGTGTGATTGATCTCTCTTCTTGATATTGCAATTGGCGACCGTGTTTTAAATTCCGCAAGAATTTTAGTAGAAACAATTTTGTATTTAACAATGACATATAATTGTTAGATCAGGAGAATCCATGCAATACATAATTTGTATTAAAATTTCTACATGGTATCAGAGTGCAGAAAATTGCAGAAGTTGAGTTTGTGATTGGATATAATTCGAATTTGCAGAAAGACTTTCTTGGTGCTACAACTGATTCAATATCGAAATGACTTTCAATGGCTTGAGGTTAGAGTATGTACTTGAGGGCAGCGTGAACTACATTGCTTGGAAGGACAGGATGGAGGCAATACTCAAAGACAATGGCTTGAAGGAATTCATTGACAAGGATGTTCCTAAGCCAGATGCTGTAGACATTGCAAATCTTGATGCATGGCAAAAGAAAGTGGCAAAGGCGAGGATGATCCTGTTGGAGGGAGTACAAGACCACATTGTCTCAAACCTCCATGGAAAAGTCACACCATATGCAATGTGGAAGGCTTTAACAGATCTATTCCAAAACAACAACGACCATAGGAAATTGACGCTCAAAGATAAACTCAGGAAGATCAAGATGGAGAAGGGTGACTCCATTCCAAAATATCTCACGAAGTTTGTCCAATGTCGGTGATCAAAATCTGGACCAGGGGTCAAATTTTAGCTCAAAAATCAACGTTCTCGGAATTTCCTCAAAACAAATGGGGGTGTAGCCCTCGTCGTCATGAACCCAACGCAACTCGTTTGGGTTCAAACAGACGTCGGATGAGAGAGATATTGCGATCTGTTCAAATCGCCAAACATGTAAAAAAAAATTGTGTTGACCGTACAGTCCGTACAAGCTGATGTGGCAGAGGTCGTACGATGATGTCGCAGAGGCCGTATGATGACATGGCAGTTGGTGACGTGGCATTCAATTATTGGCAGATGTGGTCGAATCACAATGCGACACGTGGCATTTACGGGACAAATGGTGAGGTGCCATGTGGCCCAGTCATGGGCTGCCACGTGGCACCATTGTATTGGTTGTTTGTTCAAAATTTTATGGAGTCCACCGAACTCGAACCCCGAACCTCCATGCGCGTGCAGCGCTTTAACAATGGTTGCCTGACCAACATACCACACATTGTTACTTGTTATGTATATGGGTTATAATGTATTTGAGTTTGTATATGTGTATGGTTGGTGCGGGGTCGGGCTGGGGCTTAGCCCAGGCCCGCGGTTGTATTGCATTTAACATATGACCATTGCATAAATGGAGTTTGGCGCGCACGGTAGCCCGTGGTTATATTGTTAATCCATATGACCCGACTCCACATTCGCGCGGGGTTTCAAATGGTTAGCCCGCGGTTTCTATGCACACTCCCATGTGACCACTATACGGAGGTTGCACACGGGATTTGGTTTGAAATGGTTATACAACCATGCACCCGATACGTGGCATAACCCCATTCGTTCTTGGAACCTAGCCTTTTTCACGCGGTCATATGATCCATGTGTCCATGGGTTTGGCAGTTAGGGGCTGGGCGGGCCCTAACCGTCCTACAGTTTGAACAGTTTTGTGGTTATGCGTGTGTGCTAGGTTTTAGCACGAATTTGGAGCGTGTTCTTGGTTAGAGCACACAGAGGTGCGTTTTGGCGAACCAGAGACAACAAGCTTGAAGGAAGAGAATGGCAGGAGGCCTATCTTCTTCATTTTTTGGCCAAATGAGGTGCCGAAAAAGCCCAGCTAGGGGTTCTTGGACGTTCTGAATCCATTGGCACTGTTTTCAAAGCCATTTGAAGACTTCTTTTGCAGGTTTTTAACCATTGAAGTTTCAGGAAGCTCCAGGGAGCTTGAAGCCCTCATTGTTTGAGGTCTTGCTCAGATGAACCTATGTTTGTTTTCTGTGATTGAATAATCATTTTTGACTAATTATTATGCTCTGAACACTTTGGGATAGGTTTCAGATCCATTTGAGAACTTTTACATGTGTTTTTTTTCCAAAGAGAAGATCGAGGAAGCTTAAGGCCACATGTAGAAGAGGTCATGCCCGGATGAACCATGATCCGTTTTCAGAGTTTTATTAGTCATTTTTGGGGTTTTTATGTATTCTGATTCCAATGGTACAGTCAGAATTTCCATTGGAGTTGAGAAACAACTTGTAAAAGAATCTTTGACAAATTAATCCCAGAGAGCCAAGTCCATTGATGGAGGCTCAAGGAGATGTAGCCCAGAGAGGGGTGAACTCCTTTATCATCTTGTTCTTGTTGTAAGTTTTTGATGGTTATTGTTTGCTGCAAGTTATGTTGCTGTGTATTTATTTAAAGCATATATTTAACCATTTAAAAGAACATTTCCTCACACATGAACATTTAAAAGAAGAAGCATAAACTTGACACATAATCTATCTTGCATATTTTAACACATGGAGCAAGGTCCTGTAAAGTTTAAATATAATGAAGTAGAGGGTGCTTGCATAGCATAACAAATTAGCCCACTATTTTCAGATCAGTTGGGATGAGCTGGGGAGTGTAGGAATAACAGTCGCTGATGATGATTTGGTGACCTTGGCTGTCTTAGGACTTCCCAAGAATTGACACAGTTATCAAGAATCTGTCAATGGAAGGGAAAAATTGCCAGATTGGGAATGACTATGGTCGGATATAGCGCAGGAGGAGTTCAGGCGGAAAACCAAAGATGACTCTTTATCAAAACATGATGATGAAGAGGATTGTGCTTTGGCTACCAAGGCAAGGAAAGGGAAGGGGAAAAAATTCCATTCAAAATCCGAGTCTAAAGGCAAGAAGCTGGATTTGTCCAAAGTGAAGTGTTTTTACTGTCACGAACATGGGCATCTCGCTACTAACTGTCTGCAGAAGAAGAAGAACAAGAACGCTGTTGGAGCTGCAGCTGGTGAGGCCCTTGCCTCGCAATTTGAACTTGACTTCTCCTTGATCGCATGCATGGCATCAAGTGCATTGGGATCGGTGTGGTATTTGAATAGTGGCGCTTCCTTCCACATGACGACGATGGGAAAGATCTCAAAATACATATAGAGATGGGCGACGATGGACGATACAGTGCGAATGGCATAGGTACCATTACCTTTCAGAGGGATTCAGGTAAACCATTTCAATTGAAAGATGTTATGCATGTTCCAGGTCTGAAGAAAAACTTGGTCTCAGTCGCAATGTTGGAGGACAAAGGCTATGACGTTGTTTTCAGCGATGGAAAAACTTTCCTGCGACATAAAACAATGGGTCAAGTCAAGAAGATAGGGATTCAAGTTAAGAATCTCTACAAGCTGGAGGTAGATGGCTGCGCTGCCATGATGGGCAAGGTAGAAAAAGTGGTGAGCCGGGATGAGGGCGAATTATGGCACAGGCAATTGGGCCATCTTCATCATGGATCCTTGAAAATCATGCAACAAATATCTACTGGACTTCCAATGGGAACACTTGCTCAGTTATATCAGTGCAAGGGTTGCACCATGGGGAAGTATGTAAAGTCCACCTTTTATGAAAAGGAGAACCGTGCTTCGGTGATCCTGGAGAGAGTTCACACAGACGTGTGTGGACCATTCTTAGTTGCTTCAACAACAAAACATAAGTATTATGTTATTTTTGTTGATGACTTTTCTTGTAAATGCCAGATCTTCTTCATGCAGAAGAAGGATCAAACATTCTCAAAGTTCTGTGAGTTTAAAGCATTGGTGGAGAAAGAGTCGGGAAAGCAAGTGAAGGCTCTGAGGAGCGATAATGGTGGAGAATACATCTCTAACGAATTCAAAAACTTCTGCAACAAAGAAGGAATTCAAAGAGAACTCATAACACCTCATAATCCACAACAAAATGGGGTCGCGGAGATGAAGAACAAAACGATCGTGGGTGCAACATGAGCGATATTGCATGATCATGGCCTACCAATGCATTTGTGGGTGGAAGCATGCAACATTGCGGTTTATGTGCAAAACCGTTGTCCTCATAGAGTACTTGGCATGAGTACACCTGAAGAAGCTTTCACTGGTAAGAAACCAGATGTTTCTCACTTTAAGATTTTTGTCTCATCTGTTTATGTGCATGTGACCAAGAACGCCAAGAAGAAGCTGGAGCTGGATGTTGAAGTTGGGATATTTTTGGGGTACACAGAAACACCTCATAATTATCGTGTGTATTTTCCTAACAGTAAGATGACTGTTATGCGACGGGATATAAAATTCGATGAGGGGAAAGCCATGCGGTTGTCACTTGAGAGGGAGCTAGACTTGCATGTAGAGGAGGAACTGCTGGTTCCCAAAGATGAGTCTCAAGATGTGGATCAACCACGTGAGGAGGTTCACGGAGTGGAGGAAGCCACTCATGCAGAGCCATCCATCAGAAATGGTAGAAAGCGCACCACAAAAGCTGATAGATTGAGACTAGATGCTGCACAGAATGTAGGAGCCCCTACTTCACAACGCAGACATAGACAGTCTCCTGATCGATTTACTGGATACATGGCTCTCATGAGCAAATGTATTGTGACCGAACCATCTTCCTTTCAGGAAGCAGTGCAGGATCCCACTTGGGTTGATGCAATGGTGAAGGGTAAGCTTTTAATCATTGTTCTTTATGTTGATGATTTAATATTGACTGGTGATGAGCAACTGATACACTCATGTAAGGAGGACCTTGCAAAGGAGTTTGATATGAAGGATATGGGCCTCCTTCATTATTTCCTTGGATTGAAAATATGGCAGCGAGATGGTGAACTTTTTGTGTCTCAAGGCAAGTATGCAAGGGAGATACTGGGTAAGTTTCACATGGAGGGCTGCAAACCCATGGATACTCCTCTTCCAGGAAACTGGAGGAAAGATGATGCTACTTTTGGAGAGGTAGTGGATGCTACTGTCTATCGACAGTTAATGGGTTCGCTAATGTATCTAGTGAACACGAGACCAAACATTTTCTATGCGGTTAACCAGCTGAGTCAAGCAATGGTTAAGCCTACCAAGATCTTTTGGAAAGCGGGGAAGCATGTCCTGAGATATTTGAGGGGCACATCTGAGTATGGCTTATGGTACAGACAGATGGATGAGGTGAAGTTGCATGGCTTCACAGATGCAGATTGGGCGGGAAGCCCAACGGAAAGAAAGGGCACATCAGAGGGGATCTTTAGTATCGGATCTACAGTTGTTTCTTGGTACAGCAGGAAGCAAAGATCTGTGGCACTCAGTTTAGCGGAAGCAGAATACATGACAATGAGTCAAGCTGCATGTGAGGCTAGCTGGATGAGAAAGATCTTGGTTGGTTTGTTTGGTTCTCATTTAGATCCGACAGTGATTCATTGTGATAATTAGAGTTGCATTAAACTCTCGATTAATCTTGTGTTCATGATAGATCTAAGCATATAGATATCCAGTGTCATCATATCA
This sequence comes from Picea engelmannii, assembly GCA_009831015.1. NCBI lineage: Eukaryota > Viridiplantae > Streptophyta > Pinopsida > Pinales > Pinaceae > Picea > Picea engelmannii. The sequence goes on along the minus strand of ML782384.1, from coordinate 143,741 downwards.
GAGATTGTGTGCAGGGGAAGATCATGTTGCTTCAGTACATTCCTACGGAAGATTAGGATGCAGACATTCTGACGAAGGCGCTCACCAGGAGCAAATTCAAATACCATAGAGACAAGATCGGGGTGAAGGATAATCCCTTTCTTGTTGAGAGGGAGTGTTGAGATTCAACAAGAAGATCCTAGTGAAAATTATGCACATACACTAGGATGGAGCCTCAGGCTATTTTTAGGTGGAAGTCTATTTATAGATGGTGAGCGAATTCTATTTATAGATGTATGTCGACTATTATTATCCCTTAATAATAGTTGGACAATAAATATTAATTACGTCGAAAGGCGTACACCTATTGACAATGGGCAGATTTAATAGGGGTTTAGTGCTTAATAAGTTTTCTATGGACAAGATTAAATATGGCTGGAATATTCTTAGTAGTCACACAAAATAAATGGCTGTGATTTCAATCATTAACTTCCTAGCTATTATAAAGACATCCATTTATGTGTTTACTTTTTTACATTTACCTAATCATATTTAAAAATTACTTTGATAGCTAATTGATTGCCACGTAAGTGATTAACAAAAATTAAAATATTAACACCAAATAAATGAAGCCCAACCGTTTATTTGTTAATCAATAATAAAATTTAATATATTCTTTTAAAGATTCGTTTCATCTTATCAACCTTTCGACGTTCACCAACAACTAATATTTAGCTGTTGTGCTAGTCTATTGTCAATGAGCACTTGGAAATAGTTAACTGAAGTGGAAAATCAATTAGCTATAGGAAATTCGAGTTCAAAGGTTGATTGGTGGGACATGCAAGTCGAATTAGTTGTAACTGAGTGATTCGAAGTTGTAACAGAGTTATATCTGTAGTTATGTGAGCTGTAAAGTAGTTTAACTCAGTTAAGTGAGTTAAGCTCAATTGTACTAGTTGTAACTGAACTTACACTAGTGAGAGATCAATGAATTAATTATTAATTAATTCACAATCAGTGGTCTCACATGCAACTGAACATTTACCACTGTTAACTATATGCATGTCAGATCCAGTGGAGACCCAGTTGAGATGAAGGTGAAAGGGAAAATTTGACTATCAGTTGTGACTTTAGTGGGTGCACTCATGAAACCACAGACACATTGGATGTGCCCATGAGGAATGCACAACCTAAGCAATAGGGATTCATTCATTGCAGGGATTTCGATAAGCAGGGATTGCGTAGAGGAGGCAGGCTGTCTGGAAGCAGTAAATTGGCACATGCATTTGCCAATTTTTGTATGACAGTGTGAGACGATTATATATTGTACTGAGAGATTTTGGATTAGAGTTTTGTATGAGATTGTTTCATGATCCATGATATATACATAATATATGATAGTGGAGGTTTTAGCTTTATGCTTTCCCGGTAAAACATATGTGTTATGTGTGATTGATCTCTCTTCTTGATATTGCAATTGGTGATTGTGTTTTAAATTTCACAAGAATTTTAGTAGAAGCGATTATGTATTTAACAGTTGCATATAATTGTTAGATCAGGAGAATCCAGGCAATACATAATTTGTATTAAAATTTCTACACATATGTTCTATTTCCAGATCAAATGATGCAGCTAAAGACGTTATTACTCTAATGGAAGTTAATTTTGCAACAGGGGAAAAAATATCACCGAAGTCAACTCCCTCGACTTGAGAATATCCTTTTTCTACCAGTCTAGCTTTGAATTTCTCGACTTGTCGTGCGACATTCATCTTATTCTTGAATACTCATTTGCTACCGACATGCTTTCTTCAACTAGGTAATTTGACTAAATCCCATGTCTCATTCTTGTGCAAGGATTCCATCTCTTCGACCATGGCATCCTTCTAACGTTTACCCTCTACCGAGTCAACTACCTCACCGATCGACTTGGGCTCATCGTCGATGGAAGTTAACACGAATGCGAAACATAAGTCAAACAGACTATACCTTTCGACTAGTTTTCTTACTCTTTATGACCTCCTTGCTACCGAAGTTTGTTGTTCCACCTCTTCCTATGATTCAGTCGACTCATCTGAATCATCTTCTTCGTTCCTCAGTTCAAAACGCACCATCTTCATATTATTCTCGATCTGAACAATTTCTTTAGGCTCATACTTACCTCTGACTTCTTTGAAGACTACATCTTGACTATACACTATTCTCCTTGATGCAAGATCCCAGAGCTTATATCCTTTCATTCCTTCTTTGTACCCAATGAAAATACATTTGACTACCTTCTTGTCTAGCTTGCTCCTCTTTTCCTTGGGAACATACACAAATGCATCACAACCAAATACTTTGAGATGTGAAACCAACGGCTTCTTATCCGACCATACCTCATGTGGAGTCGTGTTGACTAGTGTCGACAAAGGAGACATATTCACCAGATATCTTGCAGTTTCAACTGCCTCCGCCAAACACCACTAAGCATGATCCTTGCCTTTTCCATCCACGTTATGTTCATTCTCTCGGCAAGTACATTTCGCTGTGGGGTATATGGTGTGGTATTTTGGCGTGCTATGCCACACTGCTTACAAAATTGATCAAATTCTTTTCCACATAATTCAACACCGTTGTCAATTCTCAACACCTTAATATTCTTATCTGTTCGGTTTTCTACAAGAGCTTTAAACTCTTTAAATTTCTCGAAAACCTATGATTTCTTCCTCAGGAAATATATCCATGTCTTCCTAGAAAAATCATCTATGAATGAGACATAATATAGGGATCCACCAAGTGAAGGCACTGTAACCGGGCCAAACACATCACTATGCACCAATTCTAGAATCCCATTTTCCCTTGTCGCACTAGATGGGAACCTCATCTGACTTTGTTTTCCATATATGCAATGTTCACAAAAGTCGACTTCTAAACTACATTAAGGAAAACCTTTGACCATACCTTTAGCTCGAAGTCATTTTTCTCCAATGTGTCCCATCCTCTTGTGCCATAGCATGGTTGAGTCGATTTTATCATGTCTTGTTGAGTTGAGTCGACTTCAGGAGCAATGATGTTGCTGCATACAATTGAGTTGATATTTTCTAACAACTTGTATATGATTCCAATCCGAACTCCTTTCATTGAAACCATCACACATCTTACCATCTTGCACAAATCCTTCTGAAATAGAGTGTGCACTCCAACATCACTCATATTATTGACAATTATTAGGTTTCTTGTCAAACCCAAAATGTGTAGCACACCTGGAAGGGTTCTTTTCCTCCCATTCTACAGTATCAGTCGAACTCTCCCTTGTCCGAAAATTTTGGTTGTCGAGTTGTCCCCTAAGAACACATCACCTCCATCATATCGTTCATACTCACATAATCATTCTCTATGTGGTGTCATATGATAGGATGCTCTCGAGTCAATCAACTAAACACCTTGATCCACATTCGACGCCAGGTACACATCACCTTCCTTATCTGAGGTCATATTTCTCTTAGTCAACTGTTTCTGTTGGATCACGTATTGACTTCCATCGCCCTCGAATTACAATCCTTTTTGTAATTCCTAGGTTTACCACATTTCCAACATCTTCTTGTCGACTAAAACTAGGATTTAGATCTACCGTTCGACTTCTTTATACCAGAGAATTTTCCTTTATCTCTTTCAACCGGACGACCTCTCACCACTAAAACATCTTTGGTCAATCCTTCCATATTCTTTCTTCTCATTTCCTCTGACAATAAAGAAGAAACAACGTCTTCTAGCGCTAGTGTGGTCGTATTACTCCCTATAGACATGACTAAGCTATCCCAAGAGTCTCACAAAGAACATAATAGGATTATACACTTCTCCTCCTCGGTGATTTTAATATCCACAGACGATAACTGGCTTAAAATGGTATTAAACACATTTAAATGCTCAGTCATTGAACTGCCATCACTCATTCTATGAGGATATAATTTATTTATGAGAAACAACTTATTTACCAGAGATTTCTACTCATATAAGCTTCCCAGCTTGTTCCACAGTTTCTTGGCTGAATCTTCACCTGAGATATTCAGGAGTACCGAATATGCAAGACAAAGCCGAATCACAATTCTTTCTTTTCTTTCAAGTTTCTCCCATTCTTTCGTCGACATTCCTGTCGGCTGGGTACTTGGACAGACCGTTGTCCATTGTTCTCGATCTACAAGAAGATCTTCTTCCAAAGGTCAAAATTTTGGCCATTGATTTTTTCTATCTCTATTCTTGAACTGCTCGCCATTTTTTTACCACAATCTTTAACACGATTTATGACTTAAAACTCTTATTGTACCTAGGGTTTAGCTCTCATATTCAAGATTGGTAAATCAAGATCTAATACAATCGTCAAAGCTTAACACAGCTTCGATACCACTTGTGAGAGATTAACTTTTCTCTGATACCACTTGTTAGGAAATGAGATACACTTCCACACTAAACTTAGCAGAAGAGAAGAAGAATTTAATTAAGAACGTAAATGACAAAGCAATCACACAGTACACAGATATTTTACCCTGGAAACCCAAACTGGGAAAACCAACATTCCTTGAGCATTATTCTCTCTTGTTGTCTTATTCAATCTAAATAAAATGTTACATGTCTAACCTTGGTCCACACCTAAGATATAATCAATATCACACTCTCTTGCATATGCAAGAACAACCCTGTAGCCAATCCAACTTACATTTGCATGACCAACAACCTCTAAATTACAGACTCTAGCTGATTAGCCATTCATCATCTAAATATTCAAGATTATCCTTTACGACCTTACAACACACCTCTTTATAGGCTTTACAACAGACAAAACCCTAAATACATGGCGCCCAAAAATGGTTACAGATCCATGCAGATCATTGGATACAAATATCGTGAATCTAGGGATTCTGTTACAGTTGACTCCAAGTCAGATAACCAGTTGACTACTAGTCGGTCTTCATTCAGTCTTCAGTCGGTCACCATACGCCCGCCTGTCAAACCATGTCAAACCGCATCGACCTTCGACTTCGACTTTACCCGGTCGACTAACTTCGACTTTACCCAGTCGACTAACTTTGACCTTTGACTTGCTGTCGATCTACCTCAACCCTCGACCTACTGTCGATCCACCTCAACTTCGATCATTAGTCGATCCACCTTGACTAGATTTTCACTGCAAAGAATATAACAACCCAACAATAGTGGTGATCTAAGGGGGTTTTCACGAGATCATTCTAGAAAATTCTGGAGCAGGAATACCATCTAGAGGACATTTTGGATTAAGAGGAGTTTGCGGTTCTCAACTTCATTTGGGAGTTGTCCTTGCATGCAGACTACCGCATGTCTGCATGCAACAATACCTCATAGCAATGTCCTGTGTATTAATCAAATCGATGCTAGGTTTCATTAATTAAATGTTAGTTTGTATTCATTAACTGGCATTGAAATGTTAGTGCCCATGCCACCCAGACAATAACACTTCAAAGTTGATATCCAATCAGATTTCAAACAAATAATTTTTTTGATTTAAGTTATATGCTATAATGTGCGGTTTTTAAAGTTTCCTATGTTAAACTATAGAAATCAACAAAATATGAAAAAGTAAAAAATAAACTAATAACTAATGAATAATAATCAGAACTTTTCCCTCGTATTTCAAATAAGACCACCTTAGAATTGTGAATTTATTTCAAGTAAAGCTTCAAAATATTCATATGTTTATGTTATAATTGATATGGCTTATGGTGTTGGTGTGTTTGTGTGCGGTTGAAGGATCCATCTATGGTGTCTCCTTGAACATTGTATGGCTTGTGCCTGAGACGTTCTCCCTTGATGCCAGGAGTGGTTCATACTTGAGAGAAAGCTTTTCCAGATCGCATGGGTTTTTTATGCCAAGATCAATGCATCCAAGGTCGAATCAGGTAGGGTTCGACAATAGTTTTATTAAATTTATAATGACGATGATCCCTGAGGATAACAATGCAGGTTTGTAGCTTTGATGTTGAGATCGATTTCAAGACAATTTTCCTTCAATCCTTCGCTCAATGACGATGGTTTATTCGGTCGTGATCGGTGAGGTTCTATCTGGTACAACCTTTCTAAGGACATCTCTCATGGGTGTTTTTATGTAGGCACGAGGAGATATGCAAAAGGTTTTCGTTTTATTCTAGGATAAAGCCAAAGTGCCTGAAGAACTATGGGACCACTAATTATTTGCAGAAATGTTTGTCCGTTTTATTGTAGGTTATAGTCGTTATACGAAGATAGAGGAAATCAGGGAAAACTGGTTCCTTTCTCCTATACTGTGGTGGTCCTTTGCTTTGGCATTCAAGGTAAAAATGGATGTAGACCAAGTGTTTGATGGAATATATTTTCTCAATCTGTTTGTGGATGCATGCACAAAGTGCTTGAAGAAATGTTTTCTTACCATTTGTTTGTAGAAATGCACGATCGTCATGAGATAGATCACATGCAAATGTTGGAAACCTTAACCGAGGATACTATGCTTCGAGGAGTTTAGAAAGCTCAAGAACATTTCAGATCATGGTAAGAATTCTGTCCTGGAAGACATATCTTTTGTGGGTGATTGCATCCAATTGTGTGGAAGGAATTAGGTATCAACTGGAGATCAGTGAGGAGATTCTAGTGGCTGAGCGATGATGCCTTTATGGGGTAGGCAGCTAGAGGACCTATCTAAGCTATTTGATTATAACATCTGCAAGGATTCAACTATCACTTTGGCAATGCGTTTACATGGACGTAAGGGGGGGTTTAGGAAGCCTTCATCTTCAAAGCCAATTTCCTTTTTGGATGCCGTTAAATCTAGGTCCCCTCCTCAAGCAGCCTAATATCAAGTGATTCCTAGCCCTTATTTAATGTAGAATTATGATGAGGTGCTAACCCTGGAGGTCTACCATTCAGAAGTTGTTGAGATCATGATTGTTATCAACAATATGCAGTTATATGCCAATTCAATGGATTTTCGCCTTGCTCAACAGATCTGTATCAACCGATTTTTACAAACTGGACCAAGATATGCTAGGTACATTTATGTTTCAAAGGGTTTTTATTATACAACTTCCAAATAAGGAAGATTATCAGAAAGTTATTAATGGGGGACCCTTTTTCATGGGAAGATCAGGTCTTATTATAACCCCATGGTTCCTTGATTTTGATCCATCTTCTATGGTTATTTCAAAGATGCCAGTTCGGGTTTGTTTTCCTATTTTGCCACTCCATTTTTTTGCATCTTTCCATTTTTCAAGGTATTGGAATTTTTTTAGGTAGATACTTAAAGATATGTCTTGAGCGGGCAGAGTTTGGGTTGTATACTTATGCTCGAGTCTATGTGGAGATCAAATTTAGTAAAGGCCTTCCAAAAAAGATGTTTTTAAAAGAGGGTAAAATGCATTAGACTTAGATATCGGATTATGAAAACACAACTTTTCAATGCAGGATATGCCACCAATCTGGACACCTCTAGGATTCTTGTCCCCTATCAAGAGCTCAAACAAAAAGGAAAAAAAGGTCACTCTCCCATATCCAAATTCTGGTAGCCATTATGAGCCCCTGGATTCTAATGATGAAGATGATCTTGTGGCTGAAGTTTTTCCTAATGCAAAGGTAAACGAGGGTACAAATGGTGGATCAGAGACTTAGAATGTAGATTTACAAATGTCCATAGAGTTTCAATAAGAAGAAATGCAACAAGTGATTCTTCACTAGAAGGAGATAATTGACAATGAAGCTCCATCGAGGGGAATGAAAATAACACATGAATTTGAATCTTCTGGTCCATATGAGGAGCAAGGTTTGATTCAATCTTCCATTATCTCTTGAGGGTCCTCCTTTAGAGGGATTGATAGAAGTAAAGAAAAATAAAGGGAAAAAAGTAGAGTTGAGGAAAATGTACCACATTAGGGTCCTTTATGATATGAGAGAAGATAGGAATATTTACATGCTCTCTTAGGCTTCCTTTTATTGAGGTTGTTGAAATGATTAAATTCATTTGAAGAATGTAATTTTATCTTTCTATGAATGAAATTATGAATATTTTTCTCTGAGGAAAAAAAGTTTATGAATTTTCTGAAAAGGTAGAAACACCCAAAAACTTTCTGTTATGATCCAAGGGGGCCATATAGGAGGTTAAATGTATATGATATGACCCAAATGGGGGGCCATATATGGGGATAAAAAATACATGTAATGTGTAAATATATATGTAATAGGGATAACCTAATAGTAAAGGGGCCTCATGTGTAGTGTGTGAATAGGTATTAGAGATCATGTATTCATTATTGAGACATGCGAATTGTGATCTGTGAATGTATTTGGGTATTTGGAGGAGTTTCTCTTGTTCTTTAAGGAGTTATCGTGTAACTTGTATCTTTTATCTATATTGGAGTTGTGCTCCACGCTCACATTGGTGTACATGGTGTGTACTTCTAGTTTATACTAATATATTAAGTATTTGGTTCATAACATTTGGTATCAGAGCATCAATCCTAGGGTTTTCCTTCTTCAAGCGAGTCATCTTGGAATTTTCACTATAATTTTTTTTCTGGGCTGCCTTAGACAATGAAATTTGGAGGTTACTTAGAATACATATCAAGGTACCTGTGGTAAAATGTTCAGGTTCTAGGTCATTATAATTTCGGAGATATAGCCTGTGGAAGATAGGGTTTTGACTCATCCTGAATTCAGTTTTAAACAAGTCATCTTGGGATTTTCGCTATAACTTCTTTTCTAGGAGGTCTCAGACAACGGAATTTTGTAGAGACTTAGGAGACATCGTCTAGTACATGTGCTCCAAATTTCATATTATGGTTTGCTATACTTTCAGATATATAGTCCATGTAAGACAAGGCTTCTAGCTAATGCTGAAATTAGTTTTAAAAGGATTAGCTTGACATTTCTGTTGTAACTTTTTTTCTGTGAAGTTTCAGATTGTGAAATTTTCATGATATTGATTAAACATAGTGAATTTATCCTAGTAAAAATTTCAGATTTGGGAGCCTTTTAATTTCTAAGATATAGTCTCTAGAAGGTAGGGTTATTTGACTAGTCCTATAACTAGTCTCAAACAAGTGTTCTAGGTAAAATGGTGATATATGCTTCATTAAAGATCCAAATTCAGTGCCATCAGTTGCATTGTAAATATGCCAGTCCACATTATTTATGATACAAATTTCAAAATCAGATATCAAATATTGGACACGTGGCATTCTGTACAAGTTTGCTCTCCAGAAAAGGAAAAAAAATCAACAAGATTTGGGAAAGTTACCATAACTTTCACTAGGCACATTAGATTTTGATCAGACCTATGGCATTGTATAGAAGACATATCAGAGTAATACAGGTCGAATTTTTAGACTCAAAAGGACAAAAATTGCATAAATACATCAAAAGGAAGGTCAACCAGAAGGATAGACTCCAAATCAAGGCTTCAAAGGTATGTTCATTTAAAACTATCATACTTTTGATTGGGATGTTCGATTGAGATGATCCAAAAGCCATTGGAAAGAGAAAACATAGAAGATTATATTGTGAAAAGGATAATAACTATGGAATATCATTATTGATAATATATTGTGGTTGTAAGTTGAGTGTTGAGGTTAGACCTCAATTAAGAATCAATGGAAATACCTAAATTTATAGGAGATGAAGATAGTTAAGATGAAACCAATCTCATGGAATGGTTGAGGTTGGTAAAAGAATATGGTATGAATAATTTATAGGGAGGAATATATTTTTGTGGTGAAGCTTTGAAGTGGTGGATGAGTATTGATAAGGATATTAGATGGAACAACACATCAGAAGAATTTGAAAAAAAAAAATATTAGATAAATGGATTAGGGATACAAAAATGGAGGCAATGTATAGAATTCAAAATGAGTCAAAAGAAGCAAAATAAGAGATTAAGAAGAAGGGTGATGAACTATCTAAGGTACAAGACCTTAATGGAACACTCATTGAGGAGGTTCAAAAATTAAAACAAGGAAAGAGTACTAAAGGGAAGTGGGAAAAGGATGGGTCAATGGAAGATTTGAAAAAGAAAGTGGAAGAGATATGTAGATTACAAAACCATAATAAAAAAACCATTAGATGAGGTTCAGAGATTGAAAGAAGAAAAGAAGTATCAAAATCAAGAAGAAACAATGATCTTGGATGAAGAATATAACAAAATACTTGAAGAGGAAGTTTGCAAGAAGGTTGAGGAATCCCTAAATACCGATGAGGTAAAATAAAAAATGAAATCTAGAATTGAAGAACGACATCAGAATTTGATAAATGGGGTCACGTTGTAGCTTAAAAAGGAGAAAGAAGACAAGATTCAAGAAGGTCACCAAAAGATACTTGAATAAGTTGAACTTCATCTAAAGGATGTACATGCCAAATACGATTGTATTATCTCCAAGGCTAGAGTAATCAAAGATCAAGCATAGAGGATAGAGGATGCAATTGTCTATGAAAATAAGATAGATGAAATGCATGTGCAGGGTGAAGGAATACCGTCAAATGTGAAACCATATCGACACCCTCATTACCAGAAAATATTTCAAGGAAGACAAGAAGGTTGATATCAACATTATCAAGGAAGAAAATGTAATACTTGCCAATATTCATGGAACAAGGCATCACAAAACTACACTTCAATAAGCTATTATCAAATACCATCTATTAAGACCGAAAATAATTGATTTTGGATGGATGGATCTTCATCAATGGAATGAATAAAGTAGGAACATAAAAGAATCATATTACTTGTTTTAATCACATGTGAAGCCTTTAATTGCAAAGCTTTGAGGACAAAGCTTTTTGAATGAGGGTAGTATGTAATGACCCAAGGGGGTTAAATGTATATTATATGACCCCAAGAGGGGCATATATGGGTCTACATGTACATGTAATGTGTAATTGTATATGTAATAGGGTCGGGCTAATAGTAAAGGGGCCTCGTGTGTAGTGTGTGAATAGGTATATATAAAGATAATTTATTCATTATTGATACATGTGAATTGTGATGTGTGCATGTATTTGGGTATTTGGAGTAGTTTCTCCTATTCTTTAAGGAGTTATTGTGTAACTTATCTCTCTTCTTTATCTTGGAGTTGTGCTCCACACTCATATTGGTGTACATGGTGTGTACTTTCAGTTTATACTAATATCTTAAGTATTTGGTTTATAACACTTACCAACATAGATCAATGTAATTACATGAAATAAAAAATCTTCTTGAACATAAAAACATGACCAAACATAGATTAACAAAGATATAAGTACAACACCAAAAACATTTCACATAAACCATATGTCCAAATCGGTAGTCAAAGAGACTCACAACCTATTAGTCACCAAAAAGAAGATCCATAACTTAGACATTATAGTCCCATATTTTTTGCAACCCAAACTTGCAACAACTTAGATCTTGTGATGTAAACAAAATTTTCACCACTGACATCCTTCACCACCACCAAGGTTAGTGGTTTTATCCCTTCTCACAACTTGTCTTTGTAGGGAATAGACAAGCACACCATACTCTCCACTAGAAACCAAGGGTGGTGGACCATATATTTTCAAACAAATAGTCAAGGTCTAAATTTAAACCGAACTTAAGTCTCATTAAGTCACACAATGAAAATAAGAAAATTGTCTAGAACCCAAACTTGATAGTCAAAGAGCCATAACCTATTAACCACCGTAAATTGGTATTCAACTTGAGACATGCAAATCTCAAGCCTGCCACCACACTTTCTACAATATAACTTTCCTCAACCTAGCCTTGCAATTATTTATTTCTAACATGACACACAAACTCCAATGACAATATCCCCCACTCTCACCAAGCCTAAAAAATATTTTTACCCCTTAACACAAAATCACACAAGTACAAAATGTTGCCTATTGAAAAATATCGACACACAAACATTGGCATCATTATTAATCGATTCCATGCTAAACAAATTATGTTAGGAAACTAACACAAATACAAACCTACACTAAGATTGAGACATTTTAAAATAAAAATAAAAACAAGCTACAACAACAAATAAAGGGGACATAATAAGCCATGTTTTCATGCTTAGAAATAAAAACACTAACCTCAAAAACCTTATTTGGTATAAAATATTAATTCAACATGGATTAACACATTAAACTCAAATCTCTTTCTCTCTTGAAAAATATAAATTGTAATTGGACCCAACTTGAACACTATAAATAAACAATGGCATACAAAAACTATTATTGTATCTATGACATGTATAATGCAAACCCGTACATCCATTTAATAATTGCACCATCTGCATATAAGCTTAAGACTTCAATCAATGCCTATTTAGGAAGCTCAAGCAATATTGGAAAAACATTGAATGACATCTTTTCCATACAAACAAGAAATTTATGCAAATTCATTACACAAATATATCCATCCATATTGCATCTAATAAGTCAACTTAAGAATTCTTGAGAAAATCACACCTTTGAAGCACCCTCTTTCCCCATGTTGCTAACAAAATCAAAAGTGCAACAACGTTGAAAATTTATGTTGTCCTCCCACAAGCTAAAAGTTTCAACTAATCCTTCTGCACTAAACATAGACAATAGTAGGCAAGTATTAAATTATATCAATGCATTATATCTCATATGACATTCTAGGTAATCTAAAAAAATAGCAAGTGAAGTGCACTCATGCCATTGACACCAACAATATTGAAGAAGAAACCACTTTAAAAGAGTCATCATCAGAAATATTGAGATCACACAAATTATTCAAAATGCTTCTCTCCAAGGATCATAAACATGATTACAAATGCATTAGATAGATTCACACCAATTCATTTGATTATGAACACAGTTGCAACAAATTATAGATGCACACAAGGAGATTGTTGCAATTGTACATGGTATACACTCATTTGTATTATTTATCTATGAGTACCCGAAGTTCCAAAATTTAAAGTGTACATGCATAGATTTTATCACTTGGTTTGTGCACTAAACATAGACAATAATAGGAAAGTATTAAATTATATCAATTCATTGTATCTCATATGACATTCTGGGTAATCTAAAAAAATTAGCAAGTGAAGTGCACTCATGCCACTTGCCACTGAAACCAACAATATTGAAGAAGAAACCACTTTAAAAGAGTCATCATAAGAAATCTTGAGATCACACAAATTACTGGAAATGATTCTCTCCAAGGATCATAAACATGATTACAAATGCATTAAATAGATTCACACCAATTCATTTGAATATGAGCACAATTGCAACAAATTATAGATGCACACAAAGAGATTGTTGCAATTGTACATGGTATACACTCATTTGTATTATTTGTCTATGAGTACCCGAAGTTCCAAGTGTACATGCATAGATTTTATCACTTGATTTTGTTCTTCTATATAGAACTACGATTGATAATGATAATGATAAAATAGTACAAGTATACATGATAAGGATAACACTGTACAAATATACATGCTAAAGATAACATAGTACAACTAAGTCACACAACTAAATAAAGTCACACCAATTACTCCATCCTAAGAGAAAATTGTCCCTGGTTTTTGTTGTAGATGTGGGAAGTGGTGCACACATTCTTAATGGGACATCCACTTAGCTCAAGTTAGCAATGAGCCTTTGCAACCAAGTAAATGGTAGTGCAGTTATGCTTAGTGGTGAGTGCACAAACATCAATAAAAAGATAATCATATAAAGGAGGTTGAAGGTATAGAATGAGAGCTAAATTCTTCCTCCGAATGTGGTGGTTCATAAATCTAATCTATATTATATTCACAACATCGTGTAAACCAAGTTGGGAAGGAATATCCAACCTAAAATCATTTTCTCTGAGTTGCTACAAAATGGTATTAGGCCCATACCATATAGGTTTGAGCTTATAATGCTACTAAGATTGAAAGATTTTTTTACCAAGTAGATCCAAACTTTGCCACAAATATGAAAATGTGGAGGCACTCAATGTCGATCTTCAAGTTCTTTGTATTTGGATCGAGTCTTCAATAATGTATCATGAACCTCTATGAAAGGACTTTAGACAAATGTTGTACAAAATAATCCTAGAATATCATAGGGAAAAAGGAGATGATACCCATAGAAAACCTTAGAGGGAGAGTGCCCCATAGATATATGGATAGTTATACTGTAGCTATGCTACACCACGTGAAGATAGGTGTCCCACAACTTGTTATGTTTAGTATATATTAGAGAACATGAACCAAGTAACAATTAACTACCTTAGTTTGAACATCAGTTTGTGAATAAAAGATGTTAAGAACCTCATTTTTCAGCCTACAAGACACCACAAGATTTTCCAAAAATGACTGAGAAATATTGAATCACAAAGTGAATGTCAAGCCAAAGTGACACCACACATGTTGGAAAACAACTCAATAACTTTGGAATCATTTATAGTTTTGTTGCATGGAATAACTATAACCATTTTATAAAACCTATATAGAACAAAAAAATAACAATCATTCTTCCTGAGATTAGTTGGAAATCCACTAAATTCCATGAATATGGATTCCTAAGGCCTCGAGGGGACCACAAGTGGCTAATATAAATCAAACTTTTTATACAAAGGTTTAAATTGATTACATAATCAACATTTTCTAATAAAATCTTCCACGTGCTTCCTCATAGAAGGATAATAGAAACATATTTGTAAATGTTCCAAGGTCTTAAATGTGCCAAAATGATCACCATTTGATGATAAGTGCGATCCTCTAACGCATTGAATCAACTAGAACACAAGCTGATTTAATGTGTACAACGATCCATATCTTAATGCTTAATCAAGAAGAGTAGTCTAATTTATCAATATATGTTGTGTAAAGAGGTGAGAAAATTAGCCCAAAGTGAGGACCATAAGAATACAATGAATTCCATTCTTCATATGCAACAAATCTAGTATTGAATATATGCAAAAACTTGGACGAAGTTCTACTCAACATTGTCTAACAACTGTATTAGTGGTCTCCTTTTTGTACTTAATAATGAGATGAAATTATTGAAGATAAGAATTCCATTTAAGATGCCTTTGTTCCTATATCTTGGTTTATGTGTCCAAAAATATGAGGGGATAATGATTAGTATAAAGGATTGTTCCTTACCTAAAATGTATTGCCTCCATAGCTTTATTGCTTGAACCAATGCAATGAGTTCTTTATCACATGTATTGTAGTTTTGTTTTTCTATAGAAAGTGTTTTGAGTGATATGCAATTGGATGACCTTCCTACTTAATAACAATGCCTATGGAATAATTTGATGCATCCATATAATCTCAAAGAGATGATGTAAATTTGGAGGAATAAGCATTGGAAATGAGCAAAGGGCCAATCCTTCAAGACTTTGAATATTTTTTTAGATTTGCATGTATATCATTGTGATAAATAAAAAATCATAAACAATGAATATAAGTTTTCTCCAAAAATCACTTCTTTATTTTGGATTACAATTAATGTTTCATTGGAAGATCAAGAGCATTCTAAACATGAAGAGTCTTCCTAATTTCTATTATAGACTAATATGTCATTCAAATATAATATTATAAATTTTTCCTATTTTGAATGAAAGTATGAAAGTTGTCATTGATTATTCTCATGAATGCCATTTAAGCATTAATAAAACCAAAAGGAATGAATATCTACTCATAAATATCTACTCATAAATATCATATTTTTTTTTCGTATCTATTTTCTAAACCTCCGAAGGTTCCATGTGTACCCAATGATATCTAACAACTAGGTCAATTTTGCAGAAATATTTGGCCCTCTTTAACTGGTCTATGTGATAATCAATCTTGGGAAATGGGTACTAATTTGTAATGGTTATCTTGTTCAACTGTGTATAATGTGCACAAAATATACACTCATCTTGTTCTTTATTATGTACAATTAGGATTGGACAACCATAGGGAGAAGTGGTAGGACAAATTGTAATATCTTCAAGAAGTGTTTGCAACTACTTCTTGATATTTACATTCTCAATAGGCATGGTATGATATGCCAAAAAATTAGGAAGTGAAGAGCTATTTTGAATTTTGTTCTTCCCATCATGAATGGCATACCGATCATACTTGTAAGGATTCATATTCACTCAAAGAAGTTAAGTGGAGTGATGTCACATTGAACTATATCCTTACATGGTTTGATGTCAACCATCACTATACATCGCCTTCTTACGAACATTTTATTCCCAACATCTTTGACCCAACTCAAATGATACAAAGGAGGATGGGTTGTAGTAGGACGTTGTATATTTGAAACTAACTCATGAGATATAGTGTTTTTTTACTGCCATTATCAATGATAAGAGAAATAAAGTGATCATTTATATAGTAATTTAGGTGAATAGTGCTTCCCTTAGACTTGTTGAATAGTCTCTAACCATCAAGACACTATGAATTTGGATCAACTAGATTGTCAATTGCAATCTTTGAATCCTTTGGTTTAGGTTGTTTCTATATAAGGAGAGCATTTGACAATTTTTTTAGACTGAATTGTAATACCCTAGTTTTGATCATCAAGATATTAATGTATATGTATATGTTGAAATGCCTATAATCCAGACACATGCAAATTTGTAATTATGTACATTGATATCAAATATAAATACACAAATGACTATATAATAAGAAGGACAAATAATAGGGGACTATTAGTCCATGAGAGGGGAAGTAAAGATGGGGCTTAAGGGATGAGAGAAAAGAATAGTATTTTATTGCCACGTAAGTTCATTCATCTCCGATTTATGATTATCCTAAGTCATTTTACCTTGGGGATAGTTGTCAAAGTTAGATACGTGTACTTCATATGAGGGTGCATGGTATCCCTTTAACATGCATATATATTCTATGATTTTGGCATGCAAGGGGTTCTTATTTATCATTGTTAATTTCTTCCTTGATTTTATGATACGAGTTTAGGCTACCATATTTTTACAATCATAAAATAATGAAGAATTACAAGCAAGATATAATGAGAAAATATGATTAAGTTTATGGTTGTTAGCTAAGATAAAAAGGAATTTAATTTACAACTAAAAATCCCCGGAATCCTAATAATAGATAGCCTATGGTTGGGTGGAATGTCATTTTTTTTTTCTTTTCGAGGAAATGTACTCGCGAAAACCCTATGAATACTTCCCCATGATCCATGGAAGGTAAGTAGGGTAAACCATCAGCCTTGATTATGGGGCCTTTCCCCAAGGGAATCAAGAGAATCAAACCCATGACCAACAACAAGCATGAAAAAATCACGTCTGGCTCTAGACCAATTGAGCTAACCCTCGGGGCTCGGGTGGAATGTCCTTTTATAGTCAAATGATGAATAACTTCTAGAAGATAAGTGTTCTTGATTTGTTTACGAATATGCAGGTTTATTGTCGTTCATGTTATGGATTTATTTATTCTAGTTTGTCCAGTTCTGAATGCATGTATTAGTCTACATTTATAATTATGGGTTCATAATTGACTGGATTGTTTAATTATTCTTGCATAACTCTGCATTAGCATGCATTCTATATAATTTGGTTTAGCATAAAAATATTGAGGTTGTTAATGGTATTAGAAAACAAAATTGGCATGGCTTCGATGGTTATGGATTTCCATTGCCTCAACAATGCATGTAGGTTGTTGGGTATGTTACATGAATATATCTTCATTCTTTTAGTGGAGTGACTAGGATTCTTATGATAATTACATCACTAGCTTCCTTTAGTAAGAAATGGAGAAGGTTGTCATGAACCCTTCGACTACCTATTAGGGTTATACAAAGTCTTAAAGGTGGAAGGATTTGAGGAAGAAGTACTAGTATATCTATAACAAATAATTGCAAACTTAGATCCAAGTTTGTTTTCAACAAGTATGGCGATTTATATCCTCTTTCTAAAGTATCCACTTCAAACAAGCTATTTATTTCCTAAGAATAGGAAGTAAAATGAAAGGAACTTGATCTAAAGTACTTATTTCAGATTTGAAATTGCCATCTTAAACTAAATCTGGTTGAACAATTTGATGTATTAGTGAACTGAATGATCTATAAGTTTCATGAGTTGAAGCCATCATGCCAATAGATTCTACTCATACCCATTAGGGTAGAACCTCTTCTTCATGACATTTTTAAATTCATTCCATTGTGTGATCTACCTAATTCAATGGATAGAAAATATCTAATGATTCTTCCACCACTCTAGAGAAGTTTCTTTCATATGGACCTTGATATTTATGATTTTGTCTTGTTATTAATCTCAATATGAGTATTGAAATATCCCTCAAAATACATAACTTGGAGTCAATATTCTCACCATTGAAGCTATATATCATCGACATTAAATATTTTTACATTTGCTTTGAGTTGAAAATAAATTATTGGTACTTAGTCGATTTTGTAGGATAATCTCTTCGAATTAACTCATTGTTTCCTCATTATATTTCTCTATTTTTTTATTTGATAGATACAAATCTATTAAAGGGAGTTCATATCGGTTGAGCCTCGTAATGATTCAAACATAGGTGCCTTTTTTAGATCCATTATGATAATATTTAGGATTAGCTAATGAATTTTCACCCCCTTGCCCCCACGATAGTGACCAAAAGTCATCAAGAGTGTGATTTTTAGTATTGTAAGGATATCCAGGGAATGCACCACAATGTGGGAGTTAACAAACAAATCTATATTGCAACAAGAATATTATTTAAGAAAGTAGGGATAGTGTAGGGTAAGAGAAAAAACCCCTCGAGGAGACTAGATCTAGAGCCTTAATTGTAAGGATCCTAATGGTGTTATATCTAGTGAGGTTAAACAATGGAAACTCTTGAGTTGATGAGTCACTATATCTAGAGGTAATAATCGATTGGGTTTGATACCAATTGATATGAGCACAATTACAACAAATGATATTTCACTGAAAAAATGATTACCATAAATATACAGGTTGTACACTCATTTATATTATGTATATATAAGAGTATAAATAAAGTCCCAAAATTGGAATGACATGCACAATTCTATAACTTGGCTTTATTTTCCTAGATAAAACTAAAAGTGATAATGATGATAATGATAAGAACAAGGGAAATAACTGAAAAGAATCTAGTCCATGCCTCATATATATTTTAAGTATTTGTATAAATGTGATGTCATGCTGTAAATTGATTGGGAGTCAGGACTTTCAAAATCATTTGCATTTTATGTATAAGCATGTTCGTAAAAGAAGTGACTGCACATTCATCAATATTTGATGAGATTGAGAGAAGACAATGTTGTAATGTGTGTTTATTGCATTCTGGTTAACGTACCAAGTTGGATTGGATTAAATAAAATAGTACAAAAGACCTATCTATCAATTATTTGTAAGCATCCACTTAGAGTCGAGACCAGTCAAAGTTTTTTCTGATTGATTTGTGCTTTGCTATGCTTGCATCCATGTCATTTTATTATTCCCATGCAAAATCATGGTGGAATCCTAAATTTGTGTTGATCCCCATCTAAAGCAGAGAGAAAAGAGGAAGATGAGCATAAAGCAGTATACATATTCTATGAAGAGAAATTGAATGATTTTGTACTGATAAAATGAGGTGGGGGAGATCTTGGTGTCTTTGAAAATCAGTTCCAAGTATTATGTTACGATGTGGAGAAGAATGCCAACATTTCCACCCAAACATTGGCCCACTAATGGCCCTTTTATTGTTACCTCAACTCGTATTCTATAAAATAATGTTTGAAATTAAAATATTGACAGCTTGTGTGTAGTAATCTTAATATGCAGATCTGTGGTTTGGAAAAGACTAGAGAAAGAACTGATATTCCTCATCTTTAAACTTTCATCGACTAGAGAAATAAAAGAAATACACGCAGCCCAAACAGAGATAAAAGGCCTTCACACTGTAATTTTTATTCGGAAATATTCTCAAAACATACCGGGACATAACCAAATCGAAGGAATGGAGATACATGTTTAGCAACACCAGGGAGTGTGAACATCCTTGTGCTATCCCTTTTGATTCGACCGAATAGTTGTAATTTATTCTTTCTCGATAAAAAATATCTGTCTGGAGAAACAAATTGATGAGATTCACTATTCGATCATCATTGATGAAGAATCACACCACTGTCAATAACTTATAATGATCGAGGTTATTGAAACACTTCACTATATCCTCTCCTATAAATATATCAAGCGGTTTCCCTCTGGCCTGACGAACCTCTTCTTCGACTCCTTCCCTTTGGATTTCCTACCAGGCTACTTACAACTTGAATGAAAGAGCCTCAATAAAGCTAGCTTGCCAGTTTTCTATGTTTATATACATGCATACAATTTAATAACTACTCGCAACAAGTTACCCTCGCTATGTATACTTTGCATACGCCCGCCCTATTTGTCAAGTATCCCTCTTGATCGATAGCGACTATGATCTTATTATTTCAAGGCTGGTAGGTCACTTGAAGCAATGACATGTCTTCTATGAACTAATGTTCTGTCTTGAATGAGCTAGAATTTACAAGCAAGAAATAGTAGGAATTATGTTGAATGCTCGTCCATCCTTTTCACGAAAGTATATCCCCCTTCACTGAAAACATCTTGATTCTAAAGGCATGATGCTAGGAGGCTGTGATGGTCCAACTTTCAAGGCAACACATCTCATATCTCTCTGGCGGGTTGAAACTAAGGAAGGTAGGCATCCAAGAAAAATGAGATTTATTTAATCTAATCAGTATTGATCAGTATGGGGCTGGTTAAACATCTTCTATGGAATCTTTGAACTTCATCCGAGACTGCAAGAAATAGTTTCTCTCCCTCAAGGGCCTACCTAGGATAGCAGTGTGGGATAATCCCATGTTAACTGGTGGATATACGAGAAAGGAGGAGAAGGCAATGTGAAACTCTCCAGGATTGACTCACGGGAAATGAGCAACAAGGGACATTGATTGAAGGTTGAGTCGTCCAGCCCCTCGGACCGAGCATTCTATTCAAGGGGCTGGATGACTAACTACTTGGTGGTACCGAATGATACCAAATTTTGACCCCTGCACCAGGGCCCCCTAAAACGATTTCTCTTTAGCTTGGATTGGATGATGAGATGCTCGCTAGGACCTATGGACGGATGAATCCTCACAATCATACCTGCCTGAGAAGGACATGTCCTCAAACTCATGAGTAGGGAAGGGCTATCCGGATTCTTCGTAACTACAACTGTCCCAAGAATTACCCATAACCGCATCTAATACGCCCCACCTTCCCTCCCAACCTTCAGAGGACTAGATATTGAATCCCCACCATCATTACCAACCCGCAAGAAAGCATTTAGATGGAGAAATATCATCTATTAAAGGATCAATCACAACGAATTTTGACTACTAAAATGCCTTTGTCATGAACTTATCTGAAGGAAACACAAATACATCAAATGTGACAAAGTTATTCAATATTCTAGAGAAAAATATAGAGCGAAACTAGAAATTTTGACAACCAATTTCCAGAATGATCCAGTAAAATAGAGGTTTGAACATATGTTAAAATTTATCTATTAGTGTAGATTCCAAATAAATAACTGAAAGACCATCCTTCTAAACATTTTCCTACCAGGCAACGCTTGAAGAAAACAAGTTAAGGGTAGCACTATGTGAACACAAATTCTATTTAGATTAGCGATAAGAGGACTCCAAATATTATTGGTTCCTAACTATTTTCTGCAATGTCACACTGTTAAACTAGTTAAATAAAAAGCATTTCAAAATGATAGACATCAATCTTCTTAAAACAAAGAATTATTATGTGGGCACGATTTGAAAAAAATTATGTTGAATACTGTATTCCTAAAAATAAGAAAAGAGTTAAAAACAACGAAGATTTCTGGGAAATTTTCATTGCTCACAACTATCTATAACAATAAAGTAGATAAATTGAAACTCCCAATTTCGCACGTGCCAACCCATGTTCCCAGTTTCCAACACATTCTATCTATTTTTCACTTGGAAACGCATGTTATTGCATTTACAACGTGGTAACACATAGTATAACTCTAGGAAACGTGCAACTAAGCCCCCTGATAGATATCGATGGTAATGGATATTGTGTGCTCGATTATGTTCGTGAATAGAACCAATTCTCTGAGCAAACTGAGCTGGCCAGGATCAATGCTTATATTCCCAGGACATCGCTTTATAAAGGTGAAACATTCGTTTGCATTACTTTGGTTGGAATCTTAACAACTAAATTCACAACATATGTAATTGGCATTCACTCAACCTTCAAATATTTTGTGTTTGGTTTAACAAGAGATGGCGTATTAACATGGATTCTTAGTGAAAAAATTGAAGACTTTGTATCAAGTTTGTTGCTTCCACCATGTTTTTCTCTTTTGGATTATAATGACCGCCTATGTTGGCATGGAGGAAAGATTTTTTATTATAATAACCGCCTATGTTGGCATGGAGGAAAGATTTTTTATTATAATGACCGCCTATGTTGGCATGGAGGACATATTTTTGTATTTGTTCCCCATAAATTCCCTTTCAAGAAAGATTTTAGCAAAAAGGAAGGAAACAACAAAGGCCACCTCCAATTCAATTCTCCCACTTACGGCTGCACCTATTCCATGCTTCCGTGAATTTGGCAGTCGTCAATTTAATTTCATTCTATAACCATTTGGCTCAGCCTCACTATATTTAGCAAGAATCAAGAGCTCAATGAACGGTCCTAAGGAGGGTGGCTCTGCTTCTTCCAGGGACTGGTTGGAGCCATTCACATTGTTGATGGGTTCACTGTCCATTTAAAAGATAAGGTCCACCAACTTCCTTGCTACATCAAATACAATGGCCAATGATGTTCTTTTGATTACTTCAAACCCAAAATCACGGGTAACTCTACTCTGATATTATCTTCATTCTGGGTAACATTGAAATGACATACCCGGTCCACAAAATCAAATAGAGACAAGTTTTCATACATAGTCAATTAGGGGCCTTTCCTTGGCCGTTGGGAATTGATTAAGAGAGAAGGGCCTCTTCAAATATATATCTAGGTGCAAGTATTCTAACACATCCAACCATTTATCATATTTTCTCTTTGAATGAATTATCTGAATATGATTTTTTGCAAAACTATAGAAAATTTTAAGGAATGAAATCTTTGGCATATTTATTGCTCTAGATTCTTATGTATGAAATTTAAAAAAGATCGTATATAGTTATGAAATAGTTTAACTCAATCCTACCTATGAATTGACGAGTCCTCCACTATGGATACAACTGGAGAAATCCTTGCAACGAATGAGAAGTGTCACAGATGGTCTACCGCTACTAGAGAAGTCTGTGCAAGGGATGAGAAGTGTCTCGTTGGATTCCTTCATTCCCAGAGATAATCCTCGTAAGGGATGCGAAGTGCCATGGCTTCTCTACGACTATTGGAGAGGCTTGTTGTGGGATTCCTTCATGGCTAGAGCTTCTTTCTTCAAAAATAACAATGACTAACTTACCCTAATGCCTGCTAGAGGTGTTTCAAAATCACTGAATAATAAGCTCAAGGTTATGGCAATAAGGTTCAATCAACCCTGCTACCAGAAGAGGGACATGGATATTTTAGGGATATTTTAATATCGACACTTGGAAAAGGAATGATTGATACAAGGTTTCCACGGGTAAGGAGCAGAGGAGGGAGGTTGTTAGGCGGTGAGGAGCATAGGAGGGAGGTTTCCAGAACATTGATTGTAGTGGGTGAGGCAGTGAGGAGCTGAGGCACATCGAATGCAGTGAACCTTAGAACTAGCAAATGACAAATTTGTTTTATCAAAATTCATTTTCCCACTGTGACAAATATTTGAAAATAATAGCCCACCACCAGGGCTATTTAGTCCCATCAGTTACATATAGACCAATTAAAAAACCGGAATATAAATTAGTAATAATTCAAAAAAACCATTTTTAATTTTACAAAAGTTTAAATAATAAATATTTTTGGGCGAATTTTGGTTATGATTACAAAATCTGGGGAAATAATACAAAGTCAAAAGACTTTGACTGTTGATTGAAAACTATAGTCCCTGTTTGAGGCAGGGACTAATAAGATGCACGATGAGGATAAATTAGTACAAATGAGTCAACAATGAAGTCATTGTTATAATAAATCCAAATAACATGTTAAAATTTAAATGAACTCACTCCTAACACTTTTATTAACACCGAATAATTATTAACTTTAAGAATCTAATAATTATGAAATCAATTTCAAATTATGCCTACCTAAGATAACATAATAATTTCAATCAACTTCACCTTTATAATAGTCAATTGACTTTCAAACTATAATTATCACTAACAACTATCCCAATTATACAATTGTCACCATCACACCATAGTCATGCACACATCACCCAAAAATTTACACAATTAATATAATATGCATATCTTGAATTCAAAGAAAAACATATTTGTTAGATTTTAGGGAAAAAGTGAAACAATGACATTTTTTTTTTCTTTCTATTCACTAATTTTTTTTTAGATCAGCACATAAAACAAAGAGATAAACAGATCTGTATGCATGAAATTAAATTTCTGAACATAAACAAATTTCCTGAGTGTAAAAAAAATACAATCTTAGCTTACCTCTTAGCCAAAGAAGAATGTGTACCTGTCACATGTAAAAGTATGCCTCTGTAAGTATGCTCAGATGAAGTTTGGGTTCATGTAACAAACCTCTAGGGTTTGAACTCTCTCAACAGAACTGTGAGACATTTTTTCCATGGATAGTAAAACCCCAAAGGAAACAATAATAAACCAAAGTCATAAAAGTAAATAACCCCAAGAAAACACAAACTCATATCTAGATATTCAATAGGCTCCATGAGCAAATACATTCAGATATGAAAGTACAAGAGGCTCTTCAAGAAAATACAAGATCAGATCTGAAGATACCAATGGTTCCATAAGCAAACAAATTCAGATCTGAAAGTACAAGAGGATCTTCAAGCAAATACATGATTAGATCTGAAGATACAAATGGTTCCATAAGCAAACAAATTCAGATCTAAAAGTACAAGAGGCCAATACAAGATCAGATCTGAAGATACCAATGGTTCCATAAGCAAACTAAACTTAGATCTGAAAAATCAAACCCTCAAACAAAACTTAGATCTAGTTGTATTAATGCCAAACAACTCATATCTAGTAGTATCAATGACAAAAACTCAGATCTAGTAGTATCAAAGTCAAACTCTCAATCAAAACTCAAATATAGTTGTATCAATGTCAACCAACTTAGATCTAGTAGTATTAATGACAAAAACTCAGATCTAGTAGTATCAAAGTCAAACTCTAAAAAAAAACTCAGATCTAGTTGTATCAATGTCAACCAACTCAGATCTAGTAATATTAATGACAAAAAACTCAGATCTAGTAGTATCAAAGTCAAACTCTCAAACAAAACTCAGATCTAGTTGTATCAATGTGCTCCATAAACAAACTAACACAGATCTTGTAGAACAATGCCAAAACCTCAAACACGACTTAGATCTGGTAGTATAATATGCTCCATAAAATGAGACAACAAAAATCCATAATATGAAACAACAAGACCCTCCACAACAGGGACAACAAAGGCCTTCCAAGACCCCTTCAACAATAAGGCACAGAGGAGGAGGAACCATCAATATAGATGAGGAGGAGGGTCATTTCTTTAACTCACCCAATGACTATCAGGGAAGAGGAGGCAGAGGGGATGAGGCCACAAATAAACCAACGACAACCTCAAGAGAGAGATGCAACACCCTTTCACAATCAAGGGTTAACATGCAACTCCCTCAAACATAGTCCGGCATCTACAAGAGAGACAAAAGGATGTCCTGGGAAGTCTAGTAAAGGTTCAATACCTTTATCCCAACAAACACAAATTCAGAGAAGCTCCCAACCAACCTGTGTACAAGAAAATTACTTCAGATTTGAAACATATAGCTCAAAGAAATGGCCACACCATCACCAAGAAAGAGTAACTGAGGTAG
>ML782384.1:92319-104407 GCA_009831015.1 Picea engelmannii | reverse complement strand
TTTTGGGGATTTGTCTCCAAAGGAGGGAGAATAATTTATTGCCTTTGAAGGTGCCAACATATCTCTATTTCCAAGAGACAAACAAATCATTCCAATTCTATGGGGGAGGGGGAGGATGGGAGAGAGGGAGGTAGAGGAGATTCTAGATTTGGGAAGAGAAAGGGAAATCCAAGAAGAGATGAGGGATGGATTCAGAGGCTGTGAGACAGAGGGGGCAGCGTGAAGGACCCATAATACCGCGATTTTGCAAGTTCTATACCGTTATGATTTTTCCATGAACCATCAACCAACAAACGATATTAACTTTAGGAAGAGAAGGACCAGACCAAATTTCCTTCCAAATTTTGGAGACTGGAGGGCCCTAAACATACGATTGTAGGATAGAGTATCCTGCTTTAACTGAGTAGTTTGAGGATCCCTAAATGAAAGAATCATATTTAAGGAGATTGATGGGAGAAAAACCAACCGACAAATTGAAAAAGAGAGAGGCCAAGGGGAGAAGATGGGCAGGGGTGTCCGACGGTTTCCAATTTATCCAATCACCATCAGGGGCTCAAGTGCAGAAGTATTTGAGGAGAAGAAGACCTTTGGAGTAAATACATTCTTTTAAGGGGCGAAGGGAGTCTTGACTTCCCATTGGTTCAAGATCCAAAATGTGATTTGTCCAAACATTTATCTGAGCTCCATTTCCCGGGGCCCGAGAAAGTTTAGTTTTGATGAGATGGGAAGAGTGTTTCAGGAGACGCCAAATTGGGGAGCCAGTGAGCTGGGGAGGCGAGACATCCATGCATCACAGTCTTGAGGAGTTGAATTATTTGGAAACAAGAGCATATTTCCACCATTATGAAGGCCCATAGATTATACGCCAAGCAATTTTTTCTCCTAGAGATGAGTTCATTAGGTTGGGGTCTTTGATAGCTAGGCCTCCTTTATTGAGAGGTTGAAAAACATGCTTCCAATTAATAAGATGAAATTGTTTTTTATTAGTTTTCCCACCAGCCCAAAGGAAACTTCATAGAGCTTTGGATATTTTTTCAAGAGTGCCTTTTGGGGCAAGTAAGCCAAAACAATGGAAGATGGACAGTGAGGATAGAATAGACTTGAGGATCATTGTTTTTCCAGATGGGTTGAGCCAGTGTCCCCCCCAACTTTGGATCCTTGAGAGAATTTTATCAATGACGTGCTTCCAAGAAATAGAACCATAATATTTTAGGAAAATAGACATACCTAGATATTTGAAGTGGGTCCAAGTAGTGATGATAGTAAATCTAAATATTCTGGAAATATGATCTTTGATATGCCCCGATACATTCCATCCATAGATCTTACATTTGGTTTAGTTCAGTTTACCTCCAAAAGAAGAGAGGAAGGAGTCTAGAACTTTCTGAAAATGTTTGGCGATGAGTGCAGTAGATGCCCCCAAAAGAAGAGTGTCATCTGCAAATTGAGAGTGGTTTAATTCCTTGACCCCTCTCACAATTAGTAACCCAGGAAGTCTGCCTATCCTTCTTTCTTCTTCCAAATTTTGACTGAGAGAATATGATAAAAGGATATAAAGAAAGGGGGAAAGGGGGCATCCTTGTCTAAGACCTCAACTTGCCTTGAAGAAAAGGGAAGGATGACCGTTTATCAGGGGGGATATCCAAGGGGAGCCAATGAAAGCCTTGATCCAACTGATGAAAGTTTCAGAGAAACCATAGGCTTTGAGGACTGAGAACATGAAGGATTGTTTGAATCGATCAAAAGAATTCACCATATCCAATTTGATGACCATACCTGGATCTTTACTTTTCATGCTGGAATGAATGGCTTCTTGAACTAGAACTATATTGTCTATGATCTGTTTTTTTTTTAGGAAGCCTCCCTGGTTTTCGGTGATGAGCTTGGATAGCAAGGGTTTTAAACAATTTGCTATGATTTTTGTGAGAATTTTGTAAGAGGATTTGCAAAGGGAAATTGGGCGAGAGCAGGAAAAATTAGAGGGATTTGAATCTTTGGGAATGAGGGCTAAGAAGGTTGAGTTTGTGGGACCTCCCAATTTCTGTTTTTGTAAAGTGTAGTTCAACATTTTCTTGAGGTCTCGCTTTATGATGACCCAGAAAGAACAATAGAATCTGATTGAAAAACCATAAGGCCCAGGGGATTTGTATGGATCCATGTCCCACACTGCTTTGACTATTTCTTCTTCATTTATCTCCTTGACTAACTCGTTGTTGTCATGTTTAGAGATGATATTTGGAATATTGTCGAGAATTACCTGTATGTCCTCATTCGATCATTCATAATTTGGTTGTAGATAAAGAGATTCAAAGAGCTGAGAGGATTCTTCCTTAACTTGTTCAAAAGTTTCAAGTCATTTCTCAATATTTGAAAGGATGGATGTGACTGTATTTCCCCCCCCCTATTTTGTGTTTGTTTGTGAAAAAATGAAGTATTTGAATCCCCTACTTTTAACCATAAACTTCTTAGCTTCAATCTACAGTGTTCCTTGTATCTGCACAAAGAGTGATGAAGTTGTTGATTGACTTATTTTTCTTGATTCAAAAATGTTTCAGTGACTTCTTCTTCTTATAATCATTCTTGAATACCCGACAAATTTTTGAATTTTTGAATTCTTTCTTGATGGGGAGGGATGAAGGAAGATTTCACCCATTCTTTGAGGGATATTTTTATTGCCTTTAGCTTTCTTTCCCATATGTATTTGGGAGACCCAGAGAAGGGGGAGGACCATGCTTGCTGGATGAGAGGAGGGATCGCAGGATTATCTATCTAAAGGGGATTAAAGTGGAAAGGTAGGGGGCCAAAGTTTTGTGGGTTACTGAAGATCAAAGAGATAGGCTTGTGGTTGGAAGTGGTTGAAGGGAGAATGTGAGAAGATAATTATATGGGGGAGAGGAGGAAATTATTGTTGATGAGGAAGAGATCTAGACAAGTTTCTATATGGCAGAGACCAGAACGCCTATTGTTCCAAGTATATTTCCCTTTGGAGGGTTTGACATCCTGAAGATCCCAATCTGAGATGAGGTCAGTTAGTTTCTCAAAGAAAGGATCTCTAACTTTACTACCTCATTTTTTTCACCTGAGTTAAGATGGGTGTTGAATTCACCTCCAATTATGAAAGAGGAGAGATCAATAGAATTTTTGAGTGTGAAGAGAGAGTTCCAGCAGGAGGTTTTGTCCACGTAGGAATTGGGCATATAGACATTAATGAATGAAATACTATTACTGTAATCTCTATTTTTAAGAACTGTTAGAAGCCAATGTTGGCTATTTAGAGTTACCTCAAGATTCCATATATGCTCATCCCAGAGAGTAGAAATTCCATCGGAGGCACCTTGAGAACTTACAACAATTCCACCACAAAATTTGAAGAATTTTTTTGTTGTTTCTAAAACATTTGACTCCTCAAATTTTGTCTCTCGGAGAAGAAATACAAAGGGTTTGGCAAGGATTGTGAGATATTTTAGGGCTTCAACTTTGGATTTATTTCCAAATCCCCTGCAATTACCAAAGATGAAATTCATTGACGAGGGGTGGAGGAGGCCTGACTGCCATAAACCGGGAGATCAAGACCTTTATTTCTTCCTCTGCGGGTTGAGGTGTGCATCGAGCTTTCTATAGATTGTTTCTTTCCTTGGGCCTTCTCTTTTGACACCCATTCTTCTCTGACTTCTTTGTTATATCCGTGTCCAAATTTTCTGGGTTTTTCCGGATGGAGTTCCCCTTCTTCCATTTCTTGATTAGATTGTAATTTTGATGGAGATTCTCCAGGTTCTTGGGTTCCTCTTCTTGAATGAATTCATGGAAGATTTCCTCTTCGATTGATTCTTTGACTATTATTTCTAGAAGTGAAGGGGAGGAATGTGTCAAAGGTTCCATCACTAGACCGACAATAGGGGTTTTCTTTGAAGATGGTTCACCCAAATTTTCACAGGAGTTTCGAGAGGGAGAGGGGGGGTGAAGGTGGAGGGATTAGGGGCGGATTTCTTAGGAAGGTTTTTTCCAGAAGGAATTTGACAAGAGGATCTCGCTTTAGGGGAAGATCCTAAAGACTCGGGGGTGGAAACTACTCCTTTACCAATATTATCTTTCTTCCCGACCTGCTTCCATCCTTGTTGTTGTTGTGAGGCATCTGTTTCTTGTTCTTGTTTGTTATTGGGACAATTTCTGGAAAAATGACAATATTCATGGCAGGTCTTTAATTTAAACAAGAGTTGTTTGTAATCCAACTTCTGGATATAGATCCATTCATCCAACTTTAGCTTTATTGCTTCTGGGATCCATTTTTATAGATCTACTTCCACACAAATCCTAGCACAAGAATACATACTGGACTTGGGTTCAACTTTATCTATGAATTTTCCGAAGGTATCGCCAATACTTTTTAAAAATTTATCCCCCCAACAATGAAATGGTAAGTGAGAGAGCCACACCCAGACTAGAATGACTGAGGTAATGTCATTCTCTGGGTCAAAATATGGGGTCCATTTATTTATGTATAAACCTCTGGGGGCGAAGAAATAAGGTTCGTTCCTAAAAATGAGATCTCTATCCTCTTTATGCTCAAAGTAAAAAATATAGAAGCCCTTACCACATAAAAAGTGATTCATGCATCTGATGCAGGACCATTGCTCCACCTCAGCAATGTGCTAGAAAGACAATGCATCAATGCACTAGGAGGGAGCGGATCCCAAAGAAAGACGCGTTAGTGCTTTCAAATTTTGAACCGAGTTTAAAATTTTAATGTAATTTAATGAAATTAAGTCTGAAGGCTCAAGGAAAGTTGAGCCACTACCTTTGTACAAGCAAGTTATTGTAATGTGTAGTGTCACCTTTAATGGATGGAAATAGGTAGGATCTAGATCCGATTCAGACTAGATGACCATTGAATGTAATTTAATGATGTAGGTGGAGGAGGGCACGAGAATCCCCTCTTTTGTAAAAATATCATTGTATCGAAAATTCATTAGTTAGCTACGAGGGAGAGAGTTAGAAAATTGTAGAGAAGAAGAAAGAAGAGGAGAAAGAGATGAAGACTTTGTTGTAGTCCAGTCCTGTAAACATTGTAATTAACATTCAAAATAATACAAAGATAAGTTTTTCCTACCCATGAGGTTTATGTGTGTTGTTATATTTGTTTTATGAATGTATCTGAATGTTTTCTGTGTTTATTTATGTATGCTATGAATGTTGTGATAATTTTATATTCCCTTTGCAGGAATTAGATAGATTTCCCTATCTGTTAGTTTTTTGAGTGTTCTGGGATCTTAGGCTTGTGAAAGGAGTGCACACTAGAGTAATTGAAATACTCTGTGAAGCCAATGCAAGGAATGCGTTTCGAACTCTGTCTCGAGTTCAGAGAAGAGCATGCTAAGAGGGCACACCAGAATTATTCTAAAATCTCAGAAGGAATAGTGCGGAAGAAGGCACACCAAAATCATTCTAAAATATCAGAAGGAATAGTGCGTAATAAGGCACACCGGAGTATTGAACACTCTGAGGATTCAATGCAAGGCGTGTGAGAGAAATCTGTTTCGAGTTATGAGAGGAGGTTTCCAAGTGGGAACACAAAAAGGAGGCTCTGCAAGGAGTGCATTGAGCGAATGCAAGGAGTGCGTAGGGAGATTTTCAAAAAATATCCAAGTCTCTAGAATTTCAGAAGTTCAGAGGACGCAAGGAGTGCGCCAGAGGTTAACTTTTTCAAGTGCCAAATCTCAGGAGTAAGAGAGAAGTCAGCAAGGAGAGCATTGAAGGAACACTTTGAGGTTGTTCATAAGCTCAGGAGGAATAATGCAAGTGTGCATAGAAGACCCGTGCAAGGCGTGCACCGGGCCAACACTGGGAAAGTGTTGAAAAACTTCCAAGGAAGACATAGTGAAAAGAGTGCAGAGGAGGGGAACCTTTCGAGTTCCAGTTTTCAAAGAAGCACAAGTGTGCGCTAGGGCTTAAGTCCCTTGAAGTTGGAAAATTTCAAGAGGAGCAGCGTTTTTCCAAAGCACAAGCCAAGGCCGAGAAGACAACCTTGCAGGAGAAGGTCAAAGGTTGATCCGTTTTAAAGATAAAAGAAATCCTTCATTCAGAAGGAAAGTGCAGCAGTCGCAGAGAGGAGCTACATGAGTCATTGGATCAGATGCAAGAGAAGATCTGGACCGTCAAAATCTAGTCCATTAGAAGGAGGAGCACATAGGGGAGAAGGAAAAATCTCGTCCATTGGATCTAGGTGCAAGCTACAATGACTGCCAGATCAAGGTAAGGTGCATAGGTTTTAACCCTTAAAAATCACTCAGACTTCGTAATTTCGAAGGTTTTTCATGTTCGTTTGAAGAGGAGACGAGTCTCCTGAAGTCCTAGAGCCCAAAGAGTGTTTGGGTCGTCAGATGTGAGGCCAAGTGGCAACAGATTGAGCATGGTCTAGAAGTTCGACTATCTAGAATATTTGGAGGTATAGTTGCATGTATTATTCGAAACTCCTGAAGCTCCGAACATCGAAGTAGATCCTAATTGTCCATCGGAGAGGACGCGTGTCATCAGGTAAGGTGTGGTCCAGAGACTTGGAAATCCAGAGGAGTTTGTGAAGTGAAGTGCTTGGGTGGAATTTTCCCAGAGTCCCGAAGGCCGGAACTCATCCCAGTCGTCGATCTGGAGTGGACACATGGCGCTAGATCGAGAGGTCCAGAGCCCCAATACTCCGAAGGAAAGGGTTGAGAAACCACCTTGGAGTGAAGACGCTCGAAGTTCCGAAATGCGGAGCTCATCCTAGCAGTATATCCAAAGGAGGACACGTGGAGGAAGAAGAGGAACTCTGTCAATTCGACGTTTGAGAGATACAAAGGTTTTCATTGCACAAACGCCCGGACACCCGAAGTTTGAAGTAAATATGAAGCGTCCATTTTTCGGGGCGTGTGGTCCGTCGAATTGAAGGTTTTAGACATTCGAAACTCCCGAAGCCTAGTGTCCCGAAGTGGGTCATGGTCGTTGGCTAACAGGAAGGCGTGAGATGTTGATTGCTTGTTGTGTGTGTATTCGTCGGTCTGGTACTCCGAGAGACTGATGAAGAGGTGTTGCACAGTGGAAAGCTCTGAATCCCGGAGCGCAGAGTATTTAGAGGTTGTTGATTTGAAGGGGACGTAGACAATTCGATCTGCTAAGCACTCTGGAAGTCTGGTGTTAGAAAAACAGGACCGTGGAGCAATAAAATAAAACAAATACAGAAAAAAAACACAAAAGATACACAATATAATAGAGACACAGATTTACGTGGTTCACCTGGTGTGGGCTACGTCCACCAGAGAAATTGCCAGGTCCTTCCTTTAATATTATCCAGCATATGAAGGGATACAACCTATAGAAAAACCTGTTGTAACTTCCTCCTCTTTCTCTCACAGTCTCCTATCTCAGAATACAATATTCATTGTCATCCATAGTCGCAATACATTTCCCTCATAAAAGAGGGTTTCCATTCAGGGAAAAAAACCCTAACATAATCTCTATCGTTAGATCTGCGACCTTATAATGAACGGTCCAGATTTACAATGAAATTACAATATACATTTACAAGGCAATTTTTCCTCCGGGGGCTTCGCCCCCGAACCCCCGCTTGCCCCCTAACCTCGCAGAGGGGGTACCCCCCCTATGCACTCCCCCGCATGGAAGAGTGTACATACTTCTGGGGTGTAAATACTTCATGGGGTATAAACACGACTGGAAGTAAAAGACCACTGAATCAGGAAGATAATCAGGCTCCAAAACCAACATCTGGCTATTCGCTAGTTCGTGTATTCGGAGGTTTTGGAAGGTGGAGTGGTTGAAGCTCCTGGAGCCCGGAGCTCCGGAGTCCCAAATTAGTGCTTGGTCACAACCCAGGGTCATATGAGGGTTTGACCGAATAAAAAGAGCTAGCACATGAAATCTTCCCTCTTGTTGACATTTAGCCCACGGTTTGGCTCGGGGTCACGTGGAAGGCTCTGATGGGGCATTTGACCCCTCGAAAAATGAATTGTCTCGTAGGAAGGAAGCATAGGACCTGTGTAAAGAGTTTTGAGGGCTCAACAGGGGCTCGAGAGCCAATTCAACTACTTGTTTATGAACGATCCTAGACCGGGAGGTTGCATGGACCCCAAGTGAGGGTGGGGGTCTGCATCAACGTCCCTGTATCAGAGGATTCCAGTTCCACTCAATACAAATATATATTTGACGAGGAGATGGCCATAACCCCATGAATTGGCCAACAAGTGTTGTGGAGGCAAAGGAGAGGGATTTTCTTCGAGTAACTATGCATAGAATAACCACTTATGGAATTTGATCCAGTTTCTTCACGAACTAAGAGTACGCTGGGTGAGAGGGGGGGATTTATAGAGAACCAACCAAAGTCTTGAAGGCAAATACTTCATCTTCAAAGTCCCGAGGAGGGTCCAGATCTGGAGAGGCCATTGGGACAGGGTCGAAACGACGCAGAAGGAGGGAAATGATCTAGGGTTTTCGCAAAAGCGAAAACGGGGTAGATCACAAAACTTGAGCTATATTTTAAAAGACTTGTGGTCCAACCAACATGGTGGCCCATAGTTAAGAAGGTTATGTTGAGACATTGATTCCTAATTTTATGTCTTTTAAGATCCAACATAAAATTATTGTAGTAAACAAGATTGTAAACTCTTGAAAAAATGTTGAATCTATTTTTATCGGGACATACATAATTCCTACCATACACATTGGACTAGAAATTATGAACCACCTAATGATGAATTATAACACATTCATTCACTATATTAATGCTAGGTTGTGTCATTTAACCCATGATTATATAAGTTCCAATGACTTTGAGGGTATATTTCCTACGTCTTGTGACACACTCTTGGTTTATCCATTACATAATGTATTAATGTGTAAACATCCTTTAACATTTGATGATAATCAYGATTTTCTTATAATTAACGAGAAATCAACTGGATATCCTTAAATMAGAAGTAATTTTGACTTTGATCCATAACTTATTGGATTTAGTATTGATTCTATTAGCCCCATAAGGACAACATCAAGGTATAAAGAGTCATCTTCATCTAGGAAGTTAGCTGATCCAAATTTACCATCATGCCAAAATTGAATTTCCCAAAATGGTAARTCATCAAGCTAGTTTGAGAAAACTAGAGTGAATTTGATAACTCTTTAAGATGAACCTCAAACCTCCTCGGGAATGTTAAACAACTAGCCCAATATTTGTGATCTAACTTTAGGGTATTCATTGTAGTAAAAATACATGAATAGGCTAGGATATGCATAACATTTGCGAGCATGGGAATCAAATCGATGCCATAGTTACACATAGAATGATTCACTCCTCCAAATCCTCCTACATATTTTATGTTCTTCATGGAAAACATGGATCCAAACATCTTAGTCAAAGTGAGAAATCGATGGGTCATACTAGTTTATTTTGAGAAATTGATGGGTCATACTAGTTTATTTTGGAATACTTATTGATTTTGTTTAAAATTCTTGATGGTTTCATCGATCAACTTCATGAACTAATCATAAAATGTAATAGTTTTGATATCAATCTTCATCCAAACTACTAACTACTAGAGGAAAAGCCTATGTGTATTTTCTTCATAAAATAAGCTACAATAATTTTCCCCACACTTTTAAATAGGTTTGTTATTTTCTACATTTCAATTAGGTTGCATTCATAAATTATTTAGCTATCTACATTTCATAATTAGTTTTTATGTCTTTAAATTCCACTTTAAATAAGGTATTTATGGAGACATGCATAAAGTGATCCCATCAAGTTGTTTTACCTGTTTAAAATTATATTATTTTTCTCTTAATTTACTATGTTGCACCAATTGCTTGATTTCTAATTGTGTTGAATAAATTGAGTGTAAGGCATGAATGTTGTTTACGAAACAAAAGTTAGATGGTGAAAAATGCATGGCATGAAAAATATATGTAGCCACTAGTTAATGGAATCCAATATTATCTATAGAGATTATAAAATATGGTAAGATCACCTTTATATTTGTTAATTCTACACAATTGGCATTTCTAGTCTTATCCTTCCTACATTTAAACTCATTCATATCTAATCTATTCTATTCCTACTTATCGTCTTCCTCCCCATTTTCCCTTTTCCCTTCATTGTTGCATAATTTTCACCCTACCAAAGCCACCCATTTAAAATTTAGTGTCCTAATCTTTTACTTAGTTAACATTCCAATCCCTTCCCTAGAGGTTGCTACATAATGTTGATCCCAAAATGCACTTTAGGTTAAATTTCTTTAAATCATCTCCATACCCTTTTAAAGCATTTTGATGGGCATATTTTGCACGAGATACTTAAATTTTGGCCATGGAACCTGTGTATCACAACAATTTGTGGAATTCATAAGTCTTTACATATTTTTGGTCAATTTATGTTTCATGGTTGCATGTAGAGTCATTCTACTTATACAGTCATTTCATGATTTGTATGGTCCTATTTTTTATACTTCCATTTCATTTAAAAGGGTATAAAACCCTTGGGAATAAATCTTTACCTTAATACAAATCCCATACGATACTTGCATCAAAATTAGACTCTTAGTACTATGCGACACATGATCAACTCAGTTGTTTATCTTGGCAGGGAATCAACTCAGTTGTTTATCTTCATGATAGTTATATTGGTAGTTACTGATTGGATAAGATTGATATTTTCTAGGTTTGAATGTTATGAAGTACGCTAAATATTTTTAAATGATTATCATGATTGACTTGATATAAGGTTTTGACCTTATATGAGTAATATGTGAAGAGATTGTGATAATCACAATTAGCAGAGATTGTGATAATCACAATGTGCTCAAGTGTCAACACTTTTAAGGGGATTCAAGCTCATATTTTTTTATTGGAGGATAAAAGAATGAATGATTCATTTCCTTTGACTTCATAAATATTATTATGGCCAAGTTTCATCTAAATATTTCATTTGTAAAGAGCTACTTCTTCTATCAATACTTTTCATGTTTTCATGCAAAATGGATAGCTGATGGTTTCTCATGGATAAGTTTCTTGGTCCAAATATACTGACAACGTTACTTGCTTCATGGTGCACATCGCATAATCTAAATTGGTCGACCCATTGGATCACTAATATCACACATGATGTGTTGGATTAAATTTTGATGGGACATTGGTTATTATTTTCATGTGTTGACTATGTAGGCATACATCAACATTTCACATAGTCTAATTCATTGGCCCAACTTTTTTCAGACTTTGACTCAAAATTTAGATCAAAATGCATAGAAGAGGTCCATGGATTAAGAAAGTTGGATAAGTCCCAAGTCATGATGATTAGTTAAATGGATTGAGAAGAAAACTAGAGAAGATGGATTGACAAGGCGAGATAGACACAAGGGGTGATCAACAAGTGGAATGTTGACAATCAATATATTGATGATGATAACGAGATTTCCAACAAAAGTATTTCACATGGGTTTGTGATTAATGGCAAAATGTCAACAAATCAAGTTGACAACAAGCTGGTTGATGCTCTATTGTTAATGGGTTGTTGTTGGTAGGCCGAGGGAGTTCTAATAGTGAAGATGTTGTTGATGATAATGAAGTCGACAATCATGATGTCAATCAAGCATTTTTTTATGAAGGAGTTATAGATGACCCTTATATAGGATGGTAATGGTTACCAAGAAATTGAATCACTATGTAATGCAATGTTAGGGAAATGAACCATATTGTAATTGAATCTTGAAGAAGGTCTATTTAAATGCGAATTGAAGAAAAATATGGGGTGCAAGTGTTTAGGTTTGATGTTGTTGTTTTGTCTTAACTCCATAGAACTGTTTTGGGAGGTCAAAGTGTAGAAGATTGTAGTAAGGATCAAACTATGCTACTAAGGGATAAATGTAACATCCCGCTCTGGCGCACTTACAAAACTTATTCTTTGAGGACACTTGCTCGCAAGTGATCTGGATTATATGATGATAAAACTTTTTGCTTCATTATGATGTGTTAAGTTATATGACAGGATGTTTTTACTACATTGATGTAGACAGGTGCTGCTGACTCGGTTTCTTTGAGTATGCAGGGTTTC
>ML782384.1:49265-61353 GCA_009831015.1 Picea engelmannii | reverse complement strand
GAAACCCTGCATACTCAAAGAAACCGAGTCAGCAGCACCTGTCTACATCAATGTAGTAAAAACATCCTGTCATATAACTTAACACATCATAATGAAGCAAAAAGTTTTATCATCATATAATCCAGATCACTTGCGAGCAAGTGTCCTCAAAGAATAAGTTTTGTAAGTGCGCCAGAGCGGGATGTTACATTTATCCCTTAGTAGCATAGTTTGATCCTTACTACAATCTTCTACACTTTGACCTCCCAAAACAGTTCTATGGAGTTAAGACAAAACAACAACATCAAACCTAAACACTTGCACCCCATATTTTTCTTCAATTCGCATTTAAATAGACCTTCTTCAAGATTCAATTACAATATGGTTCATTTCCCTAACATTGCATTACATAGTGATTCAATTTCTTGGTAACCATTACCATCCTATATAAGGGTCATCTATAACTCCTTCATAAAAAAATGCTTGATTGACATCATGATTGTCGACTTCATTATCATCAACAACATCTTCACTATTAGAACTCCCTCGGCCTACCAACAACAACCCATTAACAATAGAGCATCAACCAGCTTGTTGTCAACTTGATTTGTTGACATTTTGCCATTAATCACAAACCCATGTGAAATACTTTTGTTGGAAATCTCGTTATCATCATCAATATATTGATTGTCAACATTCCACTTGTTGATCACCCCTTGTGTCTATCTCGCCTTGTCAATCCATCTTCTCTAGTTTTCTTCTCAATCCATTTAACTAATCATCATGACTTGGGACTTATCCAACTTTCTTAATCCATGGACCTCTTCTATGCATTTTGATCTAAATTTTGAGTCAAAGTCTGAAAAAAGTTGGGCCAATGAATTAGACTATGTGAAATGTTGATGTATGCCTACATAGTCAACACATGAAAATAATAACCAATGTCCCATCAAAATTTAATCCAACACATCATGTGTGATATTAGTGATCCAATGGGTCGACCAATTTAGATTATGCGATGTGCACCATGAAGCAAGTAACGTTGTCAGTATATTTGGACCAAGAAACTTATCCATGAGAAACCATCAGCTATCCATTTTGCATGAAAACATGAAAAGTATTGATAGAAGAAGTAGCTCTTTACAAATGAAATATTTAGATGAAACTTGGCCATAATAATATTTATGAAGTCAAAGGAAATGAATCATTCATTCTTTTATCCTCCAATAAAAAAATATGAGCTTGAATCCCCTTAAAAGTGTTGACACTTGAGCACATTGTGATTATCACAATCTCTGCTAATTGTGATTATCACAATCTCTTCACATATTACTCATATAAGGTCAAAACCTTATATCAAGTCAATCATGATAATCATTTAAAAATATTTAGCGTACTTCATAACATTCAAACCTAGAAAATATCAATCTTATCCAATCAGTAACTACCAATATAACTATCATGAAGATAAACAACTGAGTTGATTCCCTGCCAAGATAAACAACTGAGTTGATCATGTGTCGCATAGTACTAAGAGTCTAATTTTGATGCAAGTATCGTATGGGATTTGTATTAAGGTAAAGATTTATTCCCAAGGGTTTTATACCCTTTTAAATGAAATGGAAGTATAAAAAATAGGACCATACAAATCATGAAATGACTGTATAAGTAGAATGACTCTACATGCAACCATGAAACATAAATTGACCAAAAATATGTAAAGACTTATGAATTCCACAAATTGTTGTGATACACAGGTTCCATGGCCAAAATTTAAGTATCTCGTGCAAAATATGCCCATCAAAATGCTTTAAAAGGGTATGGAGATGATTTAAAGAAATTTAACCTAAAGTGCATTTTGGGATCAACATTATGTAGCAACCTCTAGGGAAGGGATTGGAATGTTAACTAAGTAAAAGATTAGGACACTAAATTTTAAATGGGTGGCTTTGGTAGGGTGAAAATTATGCAACAATGAAGGGAAAAGGGAAAATGGGGAGGAAGACGATAAGTAGGAATAGAATAGATTAGATATGAATGAGTTTAAATGTAGGAAGGATAAGACTAGAAATGCCAATTGTGTAGAATTAACAAATATAAAGGTGATCTTACCATATTTTATAATCTCTATAGATAATATTGGATTCCATTAACTAGTGGCTACATATATTTTTCATGCCATGCATTTTTCACCATCTAACTTTTGTTTCGTAAACAACATTCATGCCTTACACTCAATTTATTCAACACAATTAGAAATCAAGCAATTGGTGCAACATAGTAAATTAAGAGAAAAATAATATAATTTTAAACAGGTAAAACAACTTGATGGGATCACTTTATGCATGTCTCCATAAATACCTTATTTAAAGTGGAATTTAAAGACATAAAAACTAATTATGAAATGTAGATAGCTAAATAATTTATGAATGCAACCTAATTGAAATGTAGAAAATAACAAACCTATTTAAAAGTGTGGGGAAAATTATTGTAGCTTATTTTATGAAGAAAATACACATAGGCTTTTCCTCTAGTAGTTAGTAGTTTGGATGAAGATTGATATCAAAACTATTACATTTTATGATTAGTTCATGAAGTTGATCGATGAAACCATCAAGAATTTTAAACAAAATCAATAAGTATTCCAAAATAAACTAGTATGACCCATCAATTTCTCAAAATAAACTAGTATGACCCATCGATTTCTCACTTTGACTAAGATGTTTGGATCCATGTTTTCCATGAAGAACATAAAATATGTAGGAGGATTTGGAGGAGTGAATCATTCTATGTGTAACTATGGCATCGATTTGATTCCCATGCTCGCAAATGTTATGCATATCCTAGCCTATTCATGTATTTTTACTACAATGAATACCCTAAAGTTAGATCACAAATATTGGGCTAGTTGTTTAACATTCCCGAGGAGGTTTGAGGTTCATCTTAAAGAGTTATCAAATTCACTCTAGTTTTCTCAAACTAGCTTGATGATTTACCATTTTGGGAAATTCAATTTTGGCATGATGGTAAATTTGGATCAGCTAACTTCCTAGATGAAGATGACTCTTTATACCTTGATGTTGTCCTTATGGGGCTAATAGAATCAATACTAAATCCAATAAGTTATGGATCAAAGTCAAAATTACTTCTTATTTAAGGATATCCAGTTGATTTCTCGTTAATTATAAGAAAATCATGATTATCATCAAATGTTAAAGGATGTTTACACATTAATACATTATGTAATGGATAAACCAAGAGTGTGTCACAAGACGTAGGAAATATACCCTCAAAGTCATTGGAACTTATATAATCATGGGTTAAATGACACAACCTAGCATTAATATAGTGAATGAATGTGTTATAATTCATCATTAGGTGGTTCATAATTTCTAGTCCAATGTGTATGGTAGGAATTATGTATGTCCCGATAAAAATAGATTCAACATTTTTTCAAGAGTTTACAATCTTGTTTACTACAATAATTTTATGTTGGATCTTAAAAGACATAAAATTAGGAATCAATGTCTCAACATAACCTTCTTAACTATGGGCCACCATGTTGGTTGGACCACAAGTCTTTTAAAATATAGCTCAAGTTTTGTGATCTACCCCGTTTTCGCTTTTGCGAAAACCCTAGATCATTTCCCTCCTTCTGCGTCGTTTCGACCCTGTCCCAATGGCCTCTCCAGATCTGGACCCTCCTCGGGACTTTGAAGATGAAGTATTTGCCTTCAAGACTTTGGTTGGTTCTCTATAAATCCCCCCCTCTCACCCAGCGTACTCTTAGTTCGTGAAGAAACTGGATCAAATTCCATAAGTGGTTATTCTATGCATAGTTACTCGAAGAAAATCCCTCTCCTTTGCCTCCACAACACTTGTTGGCCAATTCATGGGGTTATGGCCATCTCCTCGTCAAATATATATTTGTATTGAGTGGAACTGGAATCCTCTGATACAGGGACGTTGATGCAGACCCCCACCCTCACTTGGGGTCCATGCAACCTCCCGGTCTAGGATCGTTCATAAACAAGTAGTTGAATTGGCTCTCGAGCCCCTGTTGAGCCCTCAAAACTCTTTACACAGGTCCTATGCTTCCTTCCTACGAGACAATTCATTTTTCGAGGGGTCAAATGCCCCATCAGAGCCTTCCACGTGACCCCGAGCCAAACCGTGGGCTAAATGTCAACAAGAGGGAAGATTTCATGTGCTAGCTCTTTTTATTCGGTCAAACCCTCATATGACCCTGGGTTGTGACCAAGCACTAATTTGGGACTCCGGAGCTCCGGGCTCCAGGAGCTTCAACCACTCCACCTTCCAAAACCTCCGAATACACGAACTAGCGAATAGCCAGATGTTGGTTTTGGAGCCTGATTATCTTCCTGATTCAGTGGTCTTTTACTTCCAGTCGTGTTTATACCCCATGAAGTATTTACACCCCAGAAGTATGTACACTCTTCCATGCGGGGGAGTGCATAGGGGGGGTACCCCCTCTGCGAGGTTAGGGGGCAAGCGGGGGTTCGGGGGCGAAGCCCCCGGAGGAAAAATTGCCTTGTAAATGTATATTGTAATTTCATTGTAAATCTGGACCGTTCATTATAAGGTCGCAGATCTAACGATAGAGATTATGTTAGGGTTTTTTTCCCTGAATGGCAACCCTCTTTTATGAGGGAAATGTATTGCGACTATGGATGACAATGAATATTGTATTCTGAGATAGGAGACTGTGAGAGAAAGAAGAGGAAGTTACAAC
Organism: Picea engelmannii; assembly: GCA_009831015.1. Lineage (NCBI taxonomy): Eukaryota > Viridiplantae > Streptophyta > Pinopsida > Pinales > Pinaceae > Picea > Picea engelmannii. Next base: position 56,621 of record ML782384.1, on the reverse strand, counting down.
AGGTTTTGTTGTAGGTTGTATCCCTTCATATGCTGGATAATAATAAAGGAAGGACCTGGCAATTTCTCTGGTGGACGTAGCCCACACCAGGTGAACCACGTAAATCTGTGTCTCTATTATATTGTGTATCTTTTGTGTTTTGTTTCTGTATTTGTTTTATTTTATTGCTCCACGGTCCTGTTTTTCTAACACCAGACTTCCAGAGTGCTTAGCAGATCGAACGGTCTACGTCCGCTTCAAATCAACAACCTATAAATACTCTGCGCTCCGGGATTCAGAGCTTTCCACTGTGCAACACCTCTTCATCAGTCTCTCGGAGTACCAGACCGACGAATACACACACAACAAGCAATCAACATCTCACGCCTTCCTGTTAGCCAACGACCATGACCCACTTCGGGACACTAGGCTTCGGGAGTTTCGAATGTCTAAAACCTTCAATTCGACGGACCACACGCCCCGAAAAATGGACGCTTCATATTTACTTCAAACTTCGGGTGTCCGGGCGTTTGTGCAATGAAAACCTTTGTATCTCTCAAACGTCGAATTGACAGAGTTCCTCTTCTTCCTCCACGTGTCCTCCTTTGGATATACTGCTAGGATGAGCTCCGCATTTCGGAACTTCGAGCGTCTTCACTCCAAGGTGGTTTCTCAACCCTTTCCTTCGGAGTATTGGGGCTCTGGACCTCTCGATCTAGCGCCATGTGTCCACTCCAGATCGACGACTGGGATGAGTTCCGGCCTTCGGGACTCTGGGAAAATTCCACCCAAGCACTTCACTTCACAAACTCCTCTGGATTTCCAAGTCTCTGGACCACACCTTACCTGATGACACGCGTCCTCTCCGATGGACAATTAGGATCTACTTCGATGTTCGGAGCTTCAGGAGTTTCGAATAATACATGCAACTATACCTCCAAATATTCTAGATAGTCGAACTTCTAGACCATGCTCAATCTGTTGCCACTTGGCCTCACATCTGACGACCCAAACACTCTTTGGGCTCTAGGACTTCAGGAGACTCGTCTCCTCTTCAAACGAACATGAAAAACCTTCGAAATTACGAAGTCTGAGTGATTTTTAAGGGTTAAAACCTATGCACCTTACCTTGATCTGGCAGTCATTGTAGCTTGCACCTAGATCCAATGGACGAGATTTTTCCTTCTCCCCTATGTGCTCCTCCTTCTAATGGACTAGATTTTGACGGTCCAGATCTTCTCTTGCATCTGATCCAATGACTCATGTAGCTCCTCTCTGCGACTGCTGCACTTTCCTTCTGAATGAAGGATTTCTTTTATCTTTAAAACGGATCAACCTTTGACCTTCTCCTGCAAGGTTGTCTTCTCGGCCTTGGCTTGTGCTTTGGAAAAACGCTGCTCCTCTTGAAATTTTCCAACTTCAAGGGACTTAAGCCCTAGCGCACACTTGTGCTTCTTTGAAAACTGGAACTCGAAAGGTTCCCCTCCTCTGCACTCTTTTCACTATGTCTTCCTTGGAAGTTTTTCAACACTTTCCCAGTGTTGGCCCGGTGCACGCCTTGCACGGGTCTTCTATGCACACTTGCATTATTCCTCCTGAGCTTATGAACAACCTCAAAGTGTTCCTTCAATGCTCTCCTTGCTGACTTCTCTCTTACTCCTGAGATTTGGCACTTGAAAAAGTTAACCTCTGGCGCACTCCTTGCGTCCTCTGAACTTCTGAAATTCTAGAGACTTGGATATTTTTTGAAAATCTCCCTACGCACTCCTTGCATTCGCTCAATGCACTCCTTGCAGAGCCTCCTTTTTGTGTTCCCACTTGGAAACCTCCTCTCATAACTCGAAACAGATTTCTCTCACACGCCTTGCATTGAATCCTCAGAGTGTTCAATACTCCGGTGTGCCTTATTACGCACTATTCCTTCTGATATTTTAGAATGATTTTGGTGTGCCTTCTTCCGCACTATTCCTTCTGAGATTTTAGAATAATTCTGGTGTGCCCTCTTAGCATGCTCTTCTCTGAACTCGAGACAGAGTTCGAAACGCATTCCTTGCATTGGCTTCACAGAGTATTTCAATTACTCTAGTGTGCACTCCTTTCACAAGCCTAAGATCCCAGAACACTCAAAAAACTAACAGATAGGGAAATCTATCTAATTCCTGCAAAGGGAATATAAAATTATCACAACATTCATAGCATACATAAATAAACACAGAAAACATTCAGATACATTCATAAAACAAATATAACAACACACATAAACCTCATGGGTAGGAAAAACTTATCTTTGTATTATTTTGAATGTTAATTACAATGTTTACAGGACTGGACTACAACAAAGTCTTCATCTCTTTCTCCTCTTCTTTCTTCTTCTCTACAATTTTCTAACTCTCTCCCTCGTAGCTAACTAATGAATTTTCGATACAATGATATTTTTACAAAAGAGGGGATTCTCGTGCCCTCCTCCACCTACATCATTAAATTACATTCAATGGTCATCTAGTCTGAATCGGATCTAGATCCTACCTATTTCCATCCATTAAAGGTGACACTACACATTACAATAACTTGCTTGTACAAAGGTAGTGGCTCAACTTTCCTTGAGCCTTCAGACTTAATTTCATTAAATTACATTAAAATTTTAAACTCGGTTCAAAATTTGAAAGCACTAACGCGTCTTTCTTTGGGATCCGCTCCCTCCTAGTGCATTGATGCATTGTCTTTCTAGCACATTGCTGAGGTGGAGCAATGGTCCTGCATCAGATGCATGAATCACTTTTTATGTGGTAAGGGCTTCTATATTTTTTACTTTGAGCATAAAGAGGATAGAGATCTCATTTTTAGGAACGAACCTTATTTCTTCGCCCCCAGAGGTTTATACATAAATAAATGGACCCCATATTTTGACCCAGAGAATGACATTACCTCAGTCATTCTAGTCTGGGTGTGGCTCTCTCACTTACCATTTCATTGTTGGGGGGATAAATTTTTAAAAAGTATTGGCGATACCTTCGGAAAATTCATAGATAAAGTTGAACCCAAGTCCAGTATGTATTCTTGTGCTAGGATTTGTGTGGAAGTAGATCTATAAAAATGGATCCCAGAAGCAATAAAGCTAAAGTTGGATGAATGGATCTATATCCAGAAGTTGGATTACAAACAACTCTTGTTTAAATTAAAGACCTGCCATGAATATTGTCATTTTTCCAGAAATTGTCCCAATAACAAACAAGAACAAGAAACAGATGCCTCACAACAACAACAAGGATGGAAGCAGGTCGGGAAGAAAGATAATATTGGTAAAGGAGTAGTTTCCACCCCCGAGTCTTTAGGATCTTCCCCTAAAGCGAGATCCTCTTGTCAAATTCCTTCTGGAAAAAACCTTCCTAAGAAATCCGCCCCTAATCCCTCCACCTTCACCCCCCCTCTCCCTCTCGAAACTCCTGTGAAAATTTGGGTGAACCATCTTCAAAGAAAACCCCTATTGTCGGTCTAGTGATGGAACCTTTGACACATTCCTCCCCTTCACTTCTAGAAATAATAGTCAAAGAATCAATCGAAGAGGAAATCTTCCATGAATTCATTCAAGAAGAGGAACCCAAGAACCTGGAGAATCTCCATCAAAATTACAATCTAATCAAGAAATGGAAGAAGGGGAACTCCATCCGGAAAAACCCAGAAAATTTGGACACGGATATAACAAAGAAGTCAGAGAAGAATGGGTGTCAAAAGAGAAGGCCCAAGGAAAGAAACAATCTATAGAAAGCTCGATGCACACCTCAACCCGCAGAGGAAGAAATAAAGGTCTTGATCTCCCGGTTTATGGCAGTCAGGCCTCCTCCACCCCTCGTCAATGAATTTCATCTTTGGTAATTGCAGGGGATTTGGAAATAAATCCAAAGTTGAAGCCCTAAAATATCTCACAATCCTTGCCAAACCCTTTGTATTTCTTCTCCGAGAGACAAAATTTGAGGAGTCAAATGTTTTAGAAACAACAAAAAAATTCTTCAAATTTTGTGGTGGAATTGTTGTAAGTTCTCAAGGTGCCTCCGATGGAATTTCTACTCTCTGGGATGAGCATATATGGAATCTTGAGGTAACTCTAAATAGCCAACATTGGCTTCTAACAGTTCTTAAAAATAGAGATTACAGTAATAGTATTTCATTCATTAATGTCTATATGCCCAATTCCTACGTGGACAAAACCTCCTGCTGGAACTCTCTCTTCACACTCAAAAATTCTATTGATCTCTCCTCTTTCATAATTGGAGGTGAATTCAACACCCATCTTAACTCAGGTGAAAAAAATGAGGTAGTAAAGTTAGAGATCCTTTCTTTGAGAAACTAACTGACCTCATCTCAGATTGGGATCTTCAGGATGTCAAACCCTCCAAAGGGAAATATACTTGGAACAATAGGCGTTCTGGTCTCTGCCATATAGAAACTTGTCTAGATCTCTTCCTCATCAACAATAATTTCCTCCTCTCCCCCATATAATTATCTTCTCACATTCTCCCTTCAACCACTTCCAACCACAAGCCTATCTCTTTGATCTTCAGTAACCCACAAAACTTTGGCCCCCTACCTTTCCACTTTAATCCCCTTTAGATAGATAATCCTGCGATCCCTCCTCTCATCCAGCAAGCATGGTCCTCCCCCTTCTCTGGGTCTCCCAAATACATATGGGAAAGAAAGCTAAAGGCAATAAAAATATCCCTCAAAGAATGGGTGAAATCTTCCTTCATCCCTCCCCATCAAGAAAGAATTCAAAAATTCAAAAATTTGTCGGGTATTCAAGAATGATTATAAGAAGAAGAAGTCACTGAAACATTTTTGAATCAAGAAAAATAAGTCAATCAACAACTTCATCACTCTTTGTGCAGATACAAGGAACACTGTAGATTGAAGCTAAGAAGTTTATGGTTAAAAGTAGGGGATTCAAATACTTCATTTTTTCACAAACAAACACAAAATAGGGGGGGGGAAATACAGTCACATCCATCCTTTCAAATATTGAGAAATGACTTGAAACTTTTGAACAAGTTAAGGAAGAATCCTCTCAGCTCTTTGAATCTCTTTATCTACAACCAAATTATGAATGATCGAATGAGGACATACAGGTAATTCTCGACAATATTCCAAATATCATCTCTAAACATGACAACAACGAGTTAGTCAAGGAGATAAATGAAGAAGAAATAGTCAAAGCAGTGTGGGACATGGATCCATACAAATCCCCTGGGCCTTATGGTTTTTCAATCAGATTCTATTGTTCTTTCTGGGTCATCATAAAGCGAGACCTCAAGAAAATGTTGAACTACACTTTACAAAAACAGAAATTGGGAGGTCCCACAAACTCAACCTTCTTAGCCCTCATTCCCAAAGATTCAAATCCCTCTAATTTTTCCTGCTCTCGCCCAATTTCCCTTTGCAAATCCTCTTACAAAATTCTCACAAAAATCATAGCAAATTGTTTAAAACCCTTGCTATCCAAGCTCATCACCGAAAACCAGGGAGGCTTCCTAAAAAAAAAACAGATCATAGACAATATAGTTCTAGTTCAAGAAGCCATTCATTCCAGCATGAAAAGTAAAGATCCAGGTATGGTCATCAAATTGGATATGGTGAATTCTTTTGATCGATTCAAACAATCCTTCATGTTCTCAGTCCTCAAAGCCTATGGTTTCTCTGAAACTTTCATCAGTTGGATCAAGGCTTTCATTGGCTCCCCTTGGATATCCCCCCTGATAAACGGTCATCCTTCCCTTTTCTTCAAGGCAAGTTGAGGTCTTAGACAAGGATGCCCCCTTTCCCCCTTTCTTTATATCCTTTTATCATATTCTCTCAGTCAAAATTTGGAAGAAGAAAGAAGGATAGGCAGACTTCCTGGGTTACTAATTGTGAGAGGGGTCAAGGAATTAAACCACTCTCAATTTGCAGATGACACTCTTCTTTTGGGGGCATCTACTGCACTCATCGCCAAACATTTTCAGAAAGTTCTAGACTCCTTCCTCTCTTCTTTTGGAGGTAAACTGAACTAAACCAAATGTAAGATCTATGGATGGAATGTATCGGGGCATATCAAAGATCATATTTCCAGAATATTTAGATTTACTATCATCACTACTTGGACCCACTTCAAATATCTAGGTATGTCTATTTTCCTAAAATATTATGGTTCTATTTCTTGGAAGCACGTCATTGATAAAATTCTCTCAAGGATCCAAAGTTGGGGGGGACACTGGCTCAACCCATCTGGAAAAACAATGATCCTCAAGTCTATTCTATCCTCACTGTCCATCTTCCATTGTTTTGGCTTACTTGCCCCAAAAGGCACTCTTGAAAAAATATCCAAAGCTCTATGAAGTTTCCTTTGGGCTGGTGGGAAAACTAATAAAAAACAATTTCATCTTATTAATTGGAAGCATGTTTTTCAACCTCTCAATAAAGGAGGCCTAGCTATCAAAGACCCCAACCTAATGAACTCATCTCTAGGAGAAAAAATTGCTTGGCGTATAATCTATGGGCCTTCATAATGGTGGAAATATGCTCTTGTTTCCAAATAATTCAACTCCTCAAGACTGTGATGCATGGATGTCTCGCCTCCCCAGCTCACTGGCTCCCCAATTTGGCGTCTCCTGAAACACTCTTCCCATCTCATCAAAACTAAACTTTCTCGGGCCCCGGGAAATGGAGCTCAGATAAATGTTTGGACAAATCACATTTTGGATCTTGAACCAATGGGAAGTCAAGACTCCCTTCGCCCCTTAAAAGAATGTATTTACTCCAAAGGTCTTCTTCTCCTCAAATACTTCTGCACTTGAGCCCCTGATGGTGATTGGATAAATTGGAAACCGTCGGACACCCCTGCCCATCTTCTCCCCTTGGCCTCTCTCTTTTTCAATTTGTCGGTTGGTTTTTCTCCCATCAATCTCCTTAAATATGATTCTTTCATTTAGGGATCCTCAAACTACTCAGTTAAAGCAGGATACTCTATCCTACAATCGTATGTTTAGGGCCCTCCAGTCTCCAAAATTTGGAAGGAAATTTGGTCTGGTCCTTCTCTTCCTAAAGTTAATATCGTTTGTTGGTTGATGGTTCATGGAAAAATCATAACGGTATAGAACTTGCAAAATCGCGGTATTATGGGTCCTTCACGCTGCCCCCTCTGTCTCACAGCCTCTGAATCCATCCCTCATCTCTTCTTGGATTTCCCTTTCTCTTCCCAAATCTAGAATCTCCTCTACCTCCCTCTCTCCCATCCTCCCCCTCCCCCATAGAATTGGAATGATTTGTTTGTCTCTTGGAAATAGAGATATGTTGGCACCTTCAAAGGCAATAAATTATTCTCCCTCCTTTGGAGACAAATCCCCAAAA
>ML782384.1:14387-48270 GCA_009831015.1 Picea engelmannii | reverse complement strand
GAATGGTTATCAGAAATTCAGGGGAAAGAATGGACTCGTGACTCAGGGAACTTAAAATGGACAACAAGGAACTTTGGCGTTGCACTTCAAATTTACAGAATCAAATGCAATTACAAGAACATGGGCACAATCAAGATCTCACAATTTTTCTTCGCGGGGTCAATAGAAATACCAAGCATATTGGTGTTCTTATTCGACATTTGGGGAACCCCCTTGGTCGTCCTCAACATCCTACAAATTCAAATGAATCAATTGATTCAAGGCCTCCTTCAAAATTCCATTCAAAAGTAGGTAGTGAATAAAATTAGGATCCTTCCGACCGAGTGCCAACTCCAGCAAGGCATAAACCAGGAGATGGAATTCCACTGCTAGAAGAAAATTGAGCAAGTCTCCAGGAAGATGAAGAAGCATCTCACAATCTCTAGCCAGGTTTCTTTAGATGGCCCGTAAATTTTTGTTTATTTTGTCTTCATATGTAGCCATTTTTACATGGCAACTTAGTAATTCCTTTTGGACCATCTTTAAATTCTCCATTAGAATGAAACAACCTTCTCAGATAGCATTCTCGACACAGTCCAAAGAAACAAATTTTTTGTCTGTATGTAATGTGTTGCAGCACAAAACTCTCTTTTTAATATAAGTATTCAACCGTTCATGTTAAAAAAAACTATGGGCCACAATATCATGAGTGTGGACTAACCATTTAACAATATTATCAATAAAATAAATAAATAATAGAACACTACAAAGTCTAAAATTTGTTGATTTTATATCCTTTTCAAAGGGTAGTTATATGGAATTTAAAACCAAAAATCCATAAATGTGTCATCCATTTTGTAAATATTGTTGAATTTAATGCATTTGCAAGATCCATTCTCCTGGAGGATGGCATAAGACCCTAGTTGTGGACTAGGGCCCCTAGTACAGTCCTGGGGTTCTTGGTATGGGACCAAGCAGTTAGAGCCATGGAAAAAGACCCTTGTGAGGGCCCCCAGTAGATGACTGGGGTTCTTGGTCTGGGACCAAGCAGTAAAGGCCCTAGATGTATTCTAGGGCCCCTGGATGTGCTCCAGGGAATCTTTTCCCTGAGCTTGGATTGATCCTTGGATGTGTTCCTTGGTGGTTGATATAAGTCCCTAGATGTGACTAGGGCCCTTGGAAATTTATACAACTAGATCTGAGCTTTGTTTGAGGGTTTGATTTTTCAGATCTAAGTTTAGTTTTCTTATGGAACCATTGGTATCTTCAAATCTGATATTGTATTTGCTTGAAGAGCCTCTTGTACTTTCATATCTGAATTTGTTTGCTTATGGAACCATTGGTATCTTCGGATCCGATCTTGAATTTACTTGAAGAGCCTCTTTCACTTTCAGATCTGAATTTGTTTGCTTATGGAACCATTGGTATCTTCAGATCTGATCTTGTATTTGCTTGAAGAGCCTCTTGTACTTTCAGATCTGAATTTGTTTTCTTATGGAGCATCTTATATCTCCAGATATGAGTTTGTGTTTGCTTGCGGTTATTTACTTTTATGAATTTGGTTTATTATTGTTTCCTTTGGGGTTTTACTATCCATGGAAAAATTGTCCCACAGTTCTCTTGACATAGTTCAAACCCTAGAGGTTTGTTACTGTTGAAATAATGTAATTGTAAAGTGTATTCTAATTATTATTGTGGAATTATTCATTAGATCAATCCTTATTGCAGATTGATCATGTCAGCTATTGTAAAAGACCAAATCCCCTTTTGTGGATTGGTCAAAACATAATTGTAATAGGAAAAATAAGAAGTCGGCCCCAGAATATATTAAAGAGGCCCCGAAATATATTAAAGGTGGTTATAACCACCCAGATTGAGAAGTCATCCTTGGTAGTGAAGAGACACTTCCACACGCGCCAGAATTGTATAAATAAGGAGGCTAGCGCCTCACTTAGATACACACTCACTTGTTCATTGAGAGACAAGTTTCAGAGCTGCAGTTGGAGAAGAGAGAGAGAGAGAGAGGCGCATTCTTGGGAGAGGACTTTCTATATTTGTTTGAGTTATCTATTGGCATTGTATTGACTATCTATAATAAGGAAGTTTTTGTTCGGTTTTCTTCCCCTTGAGGGTTTCCCAGGATAAATGATGTGTCTCTTGTGATTGTGTATTTCTCAATGATCCTATCTTATGATATTGTTGTCTATTGAAATGAAAATAACTCTAATAATATATTAAACCTTAACATGGTATCAGAGCTAAGTTGAAGAGAGCATCTTTCACAAGAGAAAGTGAAAAACGTCATTGTTGTCGTACATGCAAATTAGGGCTTTTTGTTGATGAAGTATTTCAGCCCTAAAACCATCTAGAAAAGTGTGTCCTTCCTCAAGGATCACTTTGGAATCCTCAACCCAACTTTTCAGTGGCTAGATCTCCCGGAAAGTGAAACCCTAGTTTCACAAAGTAGGAGAAGTACCAGAAAACCAGAGTACCAGAAGTACCAGAGTACCAAAGGTACCAAAAAACAAGAAGCACCAGTCTAGAAATCTGCATATCAAGTTTGGAGGGGTAAAAGTTGGATTTTCTCAGATCCAAACACACCAGGCTACTCGCCTCAACCAAGCGCACCTCTTGGTAAGTTCAGAATTTGATTTTGAGCATTTTTCATTTTTTGGACATTTTCCTAGCTCCAGGTAAAAGATGTCTGCAAGCACTAAGCTTGTTGACAAGCTGGAAGGTGTGGAAAACTTTCATGCCTGGAAGTATAGTATTGGTCTCATTCTTGAAGAGAATGACCTAGCATGATTCATCAAAGAAGAAGTGTCAGAACCCGACGATGATGTAGACAAAGAAAAGCATCAAAAGGACACTATAAGGGCCAAAAGAATCATTACAGATTCAATCAAAGATCACTTGATCCCTTATGTGTCATCAGAGAAGACTCTAAAAGAAATGTTTGATGCCCTAAGCAGACTATATGAAGGAAAGAACATAAACCGGAAGATGAATCTAAGAACTCAGCTCAAGAATACAAGGATGTAGAAAGGAGAATCAATCCAAGAATACTTCTCCAAAATATCCCAATTCAAAGAACAACTAGAAGCAATCAGAGATTTTATAGACGAAGACGAACTTATAATGATGACCCTTAATGATCTCACAAGACCTTGGGATCCATTCATCCAAACAATATGTGCCAGAACAGAGAAACTAAAATTTGACGGTCTACGGGAAGAATGCATTCAAGAAGAAACAAGAGTAGCTAACCGAGAAGCGTTACTAGAAAGAGATGATGATCAAGCCCTAGCTACTCACACCAAAGGAGGAAGGAAGAAGTCCTAATTCCAGAAAGAAACTCATAAAGAGTCTCACCCCCAAAACAAATCTCAACCAAAGAGATTCCAGAAGAAAGGACAACGAAAGGAAAGAGATTACTCATCTATCCAATGCTACCATTGTGACAAGATGGGACATATTGCGAGATATTTTCCAACAAGACAAGAAGAATACAAGAGGAAAAATAAGAGGCATCATGCCCATGCAGTTGAATATGAAGAGCCACCTGCAAAGATGTTAAGAGAACAAATTAAAGACTATGTCTTAATCTCGACCCTCTTAGGATCGATAACACCTGGAGAGGACACTTGGCTCATTGATAGTGGTGCCTCCAAGCACATGACAGGACAAAGAGATATTCTCTCTTGCATTTCAGAAAAGAATTTTTCTCAGAAAGTCAAACTTGGAGATGATTACCAATATCCCATCAAGGGAGTGGAAGAATCAAACTACAAGCTTAATTCAGGGAATTCAATGAAGATGAAGGGCGTACTCTATGTACCATGTTTGACAAAGAACCTACTCTCCATTTCATCTTTAGAAAAGAAAGGATTCAGAGTTACCTTCATAGATGGAGAAGTCCTTATGTGGGCTAAAGGTGAAACCTTAAAAGAAGCAATCATCATTGGAAAAGAAGAAGGTGGCTTGTATAAGCTAAAGGGTCACTCAGAAGCTGCCATGACCCATGCCATTGAGAATCCATGTGAACTTTGGCATAGAAGATTAGCCCAAATCAACTACAAGGCGCTACCATACGTATGCAAAGCTGTCACAGGTCTACCAAAACTCAAGGTTGACCACAAAGGCATGTGCAATGGATGTGCACAAGGGAATAAAATCAAGAACCCTTTTTACGAAGAGAGACAATAAAGTAGAAGGAGTTCTAGAGCTCATTCATTCAGATGTGTGTGGCTCAATGCCATCGTCCTCCATTAGTGGGTATGTATACTATGTATCATTTATTGATGATTATTCTCATAAGACCTGGGTGTATTTTTTGAAATCTAAAGATGAAGTGTTCAACAAATTCAAGGAATTCGTAGCCTTGATAGAGAATCTTTATGAAAGAAATATCAAGATACTAAGGTCAGATAATGGAGGAGAATACACCTCAAAAGAGTTTGTGAACTTCTGCAAAGATGTTGGGATCAAGAGGGAGCTCACCACTCCCTATAATCATCAACAAAACGGTGTAGATGAAAGAAATAACAGAGCGATAATGGAAGTTGTGAAGACCATGATCCATGATCAATATCTTCCAATGTGCTTATGGCTAGAAGCAGCAATGACAGGCGTATATGTGCAAAACGTTTTATCCCATAGTGAACTTGGGTTCAAGACCCCGGAAGAGATGTTCACTGGAAAGAAACCATAGGTAATCCATCTCAAAACATTTGGCTTCCCAGTATTTATACATATTCTGAAAGAGAAGATAAACAAGTTGGAACCCTAAGGAAAGAAGGGAATATTTGTGGGATATTGTGAGGTCTCCAAGGCCTTCAGGATTTATATGCCAGGTCACCATCACATTGAGATTAGTAGGGATGTGACCTTCGATGAAGATGCAGTGCTCAAGAAATCAAGAAGATGTCATCTTGAAGAAGTATATGAAGAGGAACCTGTAATCCCCAGGGTTCCAGAATCAGTGAGGGAGGTTCCCAAAGCTGCAGAATGAGTGAGGGAATTCATGACATCCTCTGATGAGGAAATTCTAGAAGATCATGACATAGTATAATTTCAAGAACCTCCTCAGATGAAGATCTCCCATAAAAGAAAGCCTGCTTGGGAAAGAGATCTTATTCAAGATGGAGAAAAGTATGGTGTTCCTGAAGGAACCACGAGACAGGTGAAGAGACCTAAGCCATTCTCCGGTTATATGGCTTTGATGTGTGATCTCCTAGAGAAAGAGCCTACTTTCTTTGAAGAATCCATTCATAATAAAGAATGGGAAGATGCTATGACAGAAGAATACCAATCCATAATAAAGAACGATGTATGGGAAATAGTTCCCAGACCAAAGAGCAAGGATGTGGTATCTTCCAAATGGCTCCTCAAAATAAAACATGTTGTTGATGGAAGTATTGAGAAGTATAAAGCAAGATTTGTCAGTCGTGGATTTTCTGAAAATGAAGGCATTGACTATGAAGAGACATTCGCTCCTATATCCAGATACACTTCAATCAGAACCATAATAGCCCTTGCAGCTAAGATGAAGTGGAAGTTACACCAGATGGACGTAAAGACAACTTTCCTAAATGGTGTCATCGAAGAAGAAGTGTATATAGAGAAACCTCAAGGATTTGAAGTTGAAGACATGAAGTCTCATGTCTGCAAGCTGAAGAAGGCTCTGTATGGATTGAAGCAAGCTCCTAGAGCTTGGTATGGCAGGATAGAAAGTTTCCTGACGAGCTTGGGCTTTACCAAGAGTAAACCATATTCTAACCTCTACTTCAAGGTTATGAGTGATGAGCCAGTGATATAATTGTTGTATGTGGATAACTTATTCTTAACTAGAGAATAAAATCTCATCATTGAATGTAAGAAGAGGCTCGCCTCAGAATTTGAGATGAAAGACCTTGGCCTAATGCATTATTTCTTAGTTCTTGAGGTATGACAGAGCCTAGAGAGAATATTCCTTAACCAAGGGAAGTATGCAGTCAAAATCCTGAAGAGATTCGACATGTTGGAGTGCAAGTCCATGAATACACCCATGGAAGCGAAGCTGAAGCTACTGGTCGACACTTCGTCATAATTGATTGATGCCACGTTGTATAGATAGATCATTGGATCGTTGATGTACCTGACGAACACCAGACTAGATATTTGTTTTTCCATGAACACTTTGAGTCAGTTTCAGGTAGAACCCAGACATGTTCACCTAGGTGTTTCAAAACATGTGATGAGGTACCTTAAAGGTACATTAGATTGTGGTCTCAGCTATGATGGAGATCATGATTTCACACTCAGTGGATACACTGATTCAGATTGGGTTGGAAGTGTCTCTGACAGGAATATCATTTCAGGATGTTGTTTCAGTTTGGGATCAGCCATGATCTCATGGAAGAGTAGGAAGCAATCCAACATTTCTCTCAGTACAGTGGAAGAAGAATACATTGTTGTGTGTTCTGCCATCTACGAAGCTATATGGCTTCGTAAGTTATTGACTAGTCTATTTTACCTAGAGATGGAAGTAACTATGATCCTATGTGACAACCCGAGATGCATAAAGATGACAGAGAATCATGTATTCCATGACAAGTCAAAGAACATAGAGATCCGATATCATTACATATGTTACATGGTGCATAGAGGAGCCATCAAGCTCCAATACGTTAGCACGGATGAACAGGTTGTCGATGTGTTGACCAAGACTCTATCCTATGTAAATTTTGAGCACTTTCAAGATAAGCTTGGTATAGTCCGAAAGGACCTTCCTCGAAAGGGGGAGTAGTGTTGTGATGAGATGTGTCTAGTACTGTGCTTCCAGCTTAACCCCTGTGACGTAAATCCATTCTAGTTGTTGTGATGAGATGTGTCTGGTATTGTGCTTCCAGCCTAACTACTGTGACGTAAATCCAATCTAGTTGTTGTGTTGAGAAGTGCCTAGTAATGTGCTTCCAGTCTAACCACTGCGATGTAAAGTTAGTCTAGTTGTTGTGTTGAGATGTGCCTAGTATTGTGCTTCCAGCCTAACCGATGTGACGTAAAGAAAGTCTAGTTATCGTGTTGAGATATGTCTAGCATTGTGCTTCCAGCTTAATTTTTGTGACGTAAATCCAATCTAGTACGTTTCTTCCATCTTTATAGCTATGACGAAAAGCAAGACGAGTATTGTGCTTCCGACTTTATTGCTGTGATGAAAAGAAATACAAATATTGTGCTTCCATCTTGATAGTTGTGACGTAAAGCCAGTCCAATATTGTGCTTCCATCTTGATTGTTGTGACGAAAAGCGATACGAGTATTGTGCTTCCAGCTTGATGGTTGTGACGTAAAGCCAGTCCAGTATTGTGAATCCATCTTAATTGTTGTATAGTGTGCCAGCCTCGTGTTGTGATGATGTGACCAGACTCGTGTTGTGATGATGATGTATTAGTTTTATACTAATCCATATTGATGCAAATGATGATTTCATTCCTTTAAGAATGAAGATGTTGCCAATGAGAAAAAATTCCGATGATTTATAGATACACCAGACAATGTTCCAAGATGATATTGATGATGTTGTCCTCTCACCCACCTGATGTTGTTGATGATGTTGTCCTCTCTCTCACCTGATGTTGTTGAAGAATACCCTTCTTGTTAAGGGGGAGTATTGAAATAATGTAACTGCAAAGTGTATTCTAATCATTATTATGAAATTATTCATTAGATCAATCCCCATTGCAGATTGATCATGTCGGCTATTGTAAAAGACCAAATCCCCTTTTGCGGATTGGTCAAAACATAATTGTAATAGGCAGAATAATAAGTCGGCCCTAGAATATATTAAAGAGGGCCCAGAATATAATAAAGGTGGTTATAACCACCCAGATTGAGAATTTGACCCTGCGAGTGAAGAGACACTTCCACACATCCCATAATTGTATAAATAAGGAGGCTAGTGCCTCACTTAGACACACACGCACTTGTTCATTGAGAGACAAGTTTCGGAGCTGCAGTTGGAGAAGAGGGAGAGAGAGAGAGAGAGAGAGAGAGAGAGGTGCATTCTTGTGAGAGGACTTTCTATATTTGTTTGAATTATCTCTTGGCATTGTATTGGCTATCTATAATAAGGAAGTTTTTGTTGGGTTGTCTTCCCCTTGAGGGTTTCCCAGGATAAATGATGTGTCTCTTGTGATTGTGTATTTCTTAGTGATCCTATATTATGCTATTGTTTTCTATTGAAATGAAAAGAACTCTAATAATATCTTAAACCTTAACAGTTACATGAACCCAAACTTGATCCATACTTACAGAGGCATACTTCTACATGTGACAGGTACACATTCTTCTTTGGCTAAGAGGTAAGCTAAGATTTGTTTTTTTTTAACTCAGGAAATTTGTTTATGTTCAGAAATTTAATTTCATGCATACATATTTTTTTATATCTTGGTTTTATGTGTTGATCTAAAATTGTTTTAGTGAATAGATAAAAAAAAAAAAGAATGTCACTGTTTCACTTTTACCCTAAAATCTAACATGGTATCAGAGCTTAGGGCGTAAAGGAGCTTAAGAGTAGCAGACTTGAGCCTGCGTAGATCCAACTCTTAGGGTTTACAGATCAACAGTCATTAAAACCTATTTCAAGTTTGTCATTATAACTTCTGATAGCACTTTTCATGAGCAGTGCACTCCTTGACATCCTCATAGTGAATAGGTGGATTACACATCAAATTCAAGGATTAACTCTACTTGAATTTTTTCCTATACCGACTGGATACTTCCACTACCAGTTACAACATATGTTTCCTTATATATTGAGAGATATAAGATAACACCATCTTTCTATTAAACTTGTTGCTCTCTCCCTTAATGTACTCCTGATAGTTAATACTATCAGAACAAGTGTTGTGCATAAATTGACAACATGTTTTTAAATGGCAGAAATATAGAAGCTCCTCACTCTTGGTCACTTTAGATTTCTTAGGGGGGGGATGATAAGTTTTATGTGAGTTTCAAATGGCTCTAGAGAATAGAATAGGAATGAAACCATCATCTTGAAGATCACAAGAGATAGGTTTCATCCTTTATAATGTTATTATTACTAATGCTTGGTGAGTTCTTAGCCTTTATTAAATAATCTTTCAATGGCATTGACAGAATCACTCGTAAAGGAATGATAACACCTTATGCACTTAATGGCCATCCATATGTTTTGTACTACAAAGAGTACACGAGATTCAAAGTTAACCATAATGCATTGAGTGGTGGAAACTTGGAAATTCTTTGGTGTTTGGCTTTGAGAGAAATTTGTGAGGGTTGATTTTTGTAAGAACAAAATTTGGGACAATACAGTCTTTGGCCTCATTCTTTAAGATGTATTGTTAACTTTTAGCATATGGATGAATATTGCATTTTCCAAAAGACAATGGGATAATATATTGAGGATATGGAATTTATTTAACTAACAAATACATGTCAAACATCTACATACACAGTAGATGTCTTAGATAGCTTTAGTTGGTAACAGGTTGTAGCCCATACAAGTTCAAGGTAAGTCTAGGTATGCACCACTTGCACTCATTTTGTGACTTCTAGTTTATCTTCCTATCATATTTATGAACCGGTGTCTCAATGGAATATTGCCAGAATCTCATGTGTATTTTTGTTATATGACCAAGGAAATTGTGATCTCAACACATACTTATTTTAATTGATGTAAGTTGGATCTTTCTCCCAGGTTTGGAAACCCAGCAGTATGTTGGTCTATTATCCATGATATGAAAGACAACATGTAACCTTGGGTTATTTTTCTTGGTTAAGGAATCCAACAAAATTATCTTGGTTGTTGGAGTATTTTTTCCTCGTTTTAGGAACCCTACATATATCTCTTTTAATCGAGAGTCCTTAGATTGTAATTGAGCCATTATCCTTGGAACATGAGCTCAATAATTCTGACTCATATTTTCCATAATAAACTTGGTATTGGCATCAAGAAAATCTTGAAGAGATACGACACCAGATCAGGTTTAGAGGGAGCCAGTTTTCACATGCAGGGAGGTAGACATTTTATGAGACTCAAAGGGAGAAGTTTGTGCATATGAGTTAGACCATGACCTATAGAAGAGATGGCATCTTAGTAGAGTCAAAGGATACTATCGAGTTTCCTTTAAATAAATTTCTTATTAAAAGAAAATCAGCCTGGTGCTAGGAAATGCTAAAGGAAGCAGAAAAGCATTCAGCACCTAAGGGCACTTTCAAAGAAAGAAAGAAACCAGATAAGTACTTCGGCCTCATAGCTAAATTGAATCTTGTGATTGATTCAGAATCTTCCACATTTGAATAAGCCTCCAATCATTCAAGTGTGGAAAGATCCTATGATAGAAGAATATAAAGAATGATGTATGGGTAGTGGTTCCAAGACCTTGTGGCAAATCAGTGGTAATCTCCAAATGCCTACAAAATATGGAAGTATTAAGGTTAAATTTGTGACTCATGAGTTCTCTCAGAAATAATGGATTATCTATGACAATATCCTTACTTCCATCAAGATCTCTATCTCTCTTGTCACAGTTTTTGATTTGGAAACTTCACCAGATAGATGATAAGACTGATTTTTCTTAATAGTGAAGTTAAGAAAGAGGCTATCCATGGGAAAGAATCCCATGGATTATAACAAGCTCTGAGAGCTTGGTATGAAAGTATTGACAGTCTCTCTACAGAGTATTGGGTTCACCAAGATTATTGCAGATCCCAATCTTTATATAAAGATTGTAGAAAATCATCTTGTTATCTTAGGATGATTTGTTCCTTACAGGAAAGGAAATTTTTGATAGCTCAGACTAAGAGGGAGATCTTCAGCGTAAGTTGAAAAGTAATACTTGGGTCTTTTACATTACTTTTTGAGCTTAAACATGTGGTAGAAACTAGGTGAGATGCTTCTCTCACAAGAGAAAGTACGATGTTGATATGCTCCACAAGCTTGGCATGTTGGACTAGAAGTCCATATCCACACTAATGTTTTACAAACTGAAGAAGTTACGAGATCAAGCTACAGTTTCAGATCCAGAAGACCACATTGGGTTTTTTATGTATCTTATACACACCAGACCAAATATTTATCATGCATTAAATACCCTCATCCATCTCATGTGTGAACCGAACCATATTCATATGGTTGTTGTTAAATCTTTTCTGAGATATGTTCGAGAGACTATAGACTATGATATTAGATACACTTCAGTGGAGGTGAAATGATTCATGGTTATACATATTCATATTGGATGGGAAGTACAGTGGATCAGAAGAGTGCTTCTGGATATTTTTTTATCTTGGGTTCAACTATGTTCTCCTGGTCCAGCAGGAAACAGGGATCCATAGCCCAGAGCACAGTAGAAGCAAATTACATTGTTGCAAGTGATGCTAGAAGAGAAGTAGTGTAGCTCAAGAAGCTACTTTCATACTTGTTCAGTGCAAAGATAGAACCAAAATTCATCCATTGTGACAACTAGAGCTATATAAAGCTCTCCGAGAATCTATGTTTCACGACAAGTCGAAGCATGTTGAGATGAGATATCACTATGTTCGAACATGGTGAAGAAGAACATTCTCAATATTCAGTATGTTCTGACAGTAGAACAAATGGTAGATATTTTGACCAAGCCACTCTCCTTGAAAAGTTTGTGTACTTTCTAAACAAGCTTGGTGTTGTTGAGAATGCCTCTCTTGCTGAGAGGGAGTGTTGAATTTAATGTGGCTGTAAGATCCATTCTATTGGAGGATGGCATAAGACCCTAGCTGTGGACTAGGGCCCCTAGTACACTCCTACGGTTCTTGGTATGGGACCAAGCAGTTAGATCCATGGAAAAAGACCCTTGTGAGGTCCCCCAGTAGATGACTGGGGTTATTGGTCTGGACCAAGTAGTAAAGACCATAGATGTATTCTAGGGCCCCTAGATGTGTTCCAGGGAATCTTTTCCCTAAGCTTGGATTGATCCTTGAATGTGTTCCTTGGTGGTTGATATAAGACCGTAGATGTGACTAGGGCCCCTGGATGTGTTCCAGAGTACCCATGCCTAAAGCATGGGTTGATCCTTGGTCTTGTACCTTGGTGTATAAGACACTAGATGTGTTCTAGGGCCCCCAGATGTGTTTTGGGGCAACATGTACCTGACCAGATAAATCTTGGTGTAATACCAAGATATGTTGATATGCGGTCATCTTCTTCTCTCTTGGGATGTATCTAGGAGTGTCTATGAATATGGAATTGATCACATTGTTGAGGTACCCCTTATGCAGTGATGATAAATTTTATAGGTCACTATGAGACTCAAGTGGACATGTTTTTCCATTATGTAACTCCCCTTGTCTGTCTTAAAAGGTAACTCCTTGTTGTCTCTTGATTTATGTGAATGGGTTTTATTTTGTGTGATGGGGATTTTATTTATGTGGTTAGGGTTTTATTTATGTGATTGGGGTTTTTAATTTATCTTGATTTTAATTGACAATTTAATTAATATTTATATTAATTAAATGTCATTATTTAATTTAATTTTAATTGCCCTAACCCCTCTCCCTAAGTATAAATAAGACCCTTACCCCCTAGTTTTCTAGACACACTTTCTCTCCTCACTCTCCTATTGTTGCATCTACCTCAGTTACTCTTTCTTGGTGATGGTGTGGCCATTTCTTTGAGCTATATGTTTCAAATCTGAAGTAATTTTCTTGTACACAGGTTGGTTGGGAGCTTCTCTGAATTTGTGTTTGTTGGGATAAAGGTATTGAACCTTTACTAGACTTCCCAGGACATCCTTTTGTCTCTCTTGTAGATGCCGGACTATGTTTGAGGGAGTTGCATGTTAACCCTTGATTGTGAAAGGGTGTTGCATCTCTCTCTTGAGGTTGTCGTTGGTTTATTTGTGGCCTCATCCCCTCTGCCTCCTCTTCCCTGATAGTCATTGGGTGAGTTAAAGAAATGACCCTCCTCCTCATCTATATTGATGGTTCCTCCTCCTCTGTGCCTTATTGTTGAAGGGGTCTTGGAAGGCCTTTGTTGTCCCTGTTGTGGAGGGTCTTGTTGTTTCATATTATGGATTTTTGTTGTCTCATTTTATGGAGCATATTATACTACCAGATCTAAGTCGTGTTTGAGGTTTTGGCATTGTTCTACAAGATCTGTGTTAGTTTGTTTATGGAGCACATTGATACAACTAGATCTGAGTTTTGTTTGAGAGTTTGACTTTGATACTACTAGATCTGAGTTTTTTGTCATTAATATTACTAGATCTGAGTTGGTTGACATTGATACAACTAGATCTGAGTTTTTTTTTAGAGTTTGACTTTGATACTACTAGATCTGAGTTTTTGTCATTAATACTACTAGATCTAAGTTGGTTGACATTGATACAACTATATTTGAGTTTTGATTGAGAGTTTGACTTTGATACTACTAGATCTGAGTTTTTGTCATTGATACTACTAGATATGAGTTGTTTGGCATTAATACAACTAGATCTAAGTTTTGTTTGAGGGTTTGATTTTTCAGATCTAAGTTTAGTTTGCTTATGGAACCATTGGTATCTTCAGATCTGATCTTGTATTGGCCTCTTGTACTTTTAGATCTGAATTTGTTTGCTTATGGAACCATTTGTATCTTCAGATCTAATCATGTATTTGCTTGAAGATCCTCTTGTACTTTCAGATCTGAATTTGTTTGCTTATGGAACCATTGGTATCTTCAGATCTGATCTTGTATTTTCTTGAAGAGCCTCTTGTACTTTCATATCTGAATGTATTTGCTCATGGAGCCTATTGAATATCTAGATATGAGTTTGTGTTTTCTTGGGGTTATTTACTTTTATGACTTTGGTTTATTATTGTTTCCTTTGGGGTTTTACTATCCATGGAAAAAATGTCTCACAGTTCTGTTGAGAGAGTTCAAACCCTAGAGGTTTGTTACATGAACCCAAACTTCATCTGAGCATACTTACAGAGGCATACTTTTACATGTGACAGGTACACATTCTTCTTTGGCTAAGAGGTAAGCTAAGATTGTATTTTTTTTACACTCAGGAAATTTGTTTATGTTCAGAAATTTAATTTCATGCATACAGATCTGTTTATCTCTTTGTTTTATGTGCTGATCTAAAAAAAAATTAGTGAATAGAAAGAAAAAAAAAATGTCATTGTTTCACTTTTTCCCTAAAATCTAACAAATATGTTTTTCTTTGAATTCAAGATATGCATATTATATTAATTGTGTAAATTTTTGGGTGATGTGTGCATGACTATGGTGTGATGGTGACAATTGTATAATTGGGATAGTTGTTAGTGATAATTATAGTTTGAAAGTCAATTGACTATTATAAAGGTGAAGTTGATTGAAATTATTATGTTATCTTAGGTAGGCATAATTTGAAATTGATTTCATAATTATTAGATTCTTAAAGTTAATAATTATTCGGTGTTAATAAAAGTGTTAGGAGTGAGTTCATTTAAATTTTAACATGTTATTTGGATTTATTATAACAATGACTTCATTGTTGACTCATTTGTACTAATTTATCCTCATCGTGCATCTTATTAGTCCCTGCCTCAAACAGGGACTATAGTTTTCAATCAACAGTCAAAGTCTTTTGACTTTGTATTATTTCCCCAGATTTTGTAATCATAACCAAAATTCGCCCAAAAATATTTATTATTTAAACTTTTGTAAAATTAAAAATGGTTTTTTTGAATTATTACTAATTTATATTCCGGTTTTTTAATTGGTCTATATGTAACTGATGGGACTAAATAGCCCTGGTGGTGGGCTATTATTTTCAAATATTTGTCACAGTGGGAAAATGAATTTTGATAAAACAAATTTGTCATTTGCTAGTTCTAAGGTTCACTGCATTCGATGTGCCTCAGCTCCTCACTGCCTCACCCACTACAATCAATGTTCTGGAAACCTCCCTCCTATGCTCCTCACCGCCTAACAACCTCCCTCCTCTGCTCCTTACCCGTGGAAACCTTGTATCAATCATTCCTTTTCCAAGTGTCGATATTAAAATATCCCTAAAATATCCATGTCCCTCTTCTGGTAGCAGGGTTGATTGAACCTTATTGCCATAACCTTGAGCTTATTATTCAGTGATTTTGAAACACCTCTAGCAGGCATTAGGGTAAGTTAGTCATTGTTATTTTTGAAGAAAGAAGCTCTAGCCATGAAGGAATCCCACAACAAGCCTCTCCAATAGTCGTAGAGAAGCCATGGCACTTCGCATCCCTTACGAGGATTATCTCTGGGAATGAAGGAATCCAACGAGACACTTCTCATCCCTTGCACAGACTTCTCTAGTAGCGGTAGACCATCTGTGACACTTCTCATTCGTTGCAAGGATTTCTCCAGTTGTATCCATAGTGGAGGACTCGTCAATTCATAGGTAGGATTGAGTTAAACTATTTCATAACTATATACGATCTTTTTTAAATTTCATACATAAGAATCTAGAGCAATAAATATGCCAAAGATTTCATTCCTTAAAATTTTCTATAGTTTTGCAAAAAATCATATTCAGATAATTCATTCAAAGAGAAAATATGATAAATGGTTGGATGTGTTAGAATACTTGCACCTAGATATATATTTGAAGAGGCCCTTCTCTCTTAATCAATTCCCAACGGCCAAGGAAAGGCCCCTAATTGACTATGTATGAAAACTTGTCTCTATTTGATTTTGTGGACCGGGTATGTCATTTCAATGTTACCCAGAATGAAGATAATATCAGAGTAGAGTTACCCGTGATTTTGGGTTTGAAGTAATCAAAAGAACATCATTGGCCATTGTATTTGATGTAGCAAGGAAGTTGGTGGACCTTATCTTTTAAATGGACAGTGAACCCATCAACAATGTGAATGGCTCCAACCAGTCCCTGGAAGAAGCAGAGCCACCCTCCTTAGGACCGTTCATTGAGCTCTTGATTCTTGCTAAATATAGTGAGGCTGAGCCAAATGGTTATAGAATGAAATTAAATTGACGACTGCCAAATTCACGGAAGCATGGAATAGGTGCAGCCGTAAGTGGGAGAATTGAATTGGAGGTGGCCTTTGTTGTTTCCTTCCTTTTTGCTAAAATCTTTCTTGAAAGGGAATTTATGGGGAACAAATACAAAAATATGTCCTCCATGCCAACATAGGCGGTCATTATAATAAAAAATCTTTCCTCCATGCCAACATAGGCGGTTATTATAATAAAAAATCTTTCCTCCATGCCAACATAGGCGGTCATTATAATCCAAAAGAGAAAAACATGGTGGAAGCAACAAACTTGATACAAAGTCTTCAATTTTTTCACTAAGAATCCATGTTAATACGCCATCTCTTGTTAAACCAAACACAAAATATTTGAAGGTTGAGTGAATGCCAATTACATATGTTGTGAATTTAGTTGTTAAGATTCCAACCAAAGTAATGCAAACGAATGTTTCACCTTTATAAAGCGATGTCCTGGGAATATAAGCATTGATCCTGGCCAGCTCAGTTTGCTCAGAGAATTGGTTCTATTCACGAACATAATCGAGCACACAATATCCATTACCATCGATATCTATCAGGGGGCTTAGTTGCACGTTTCCTAGAGTTATACTATGTGTTACCACGTTGTAAATGCAATAACATGCGTTTCCAAGTGAAAAATAGATAGAATGTGTTGGAAACTGGGAACATGGGTTGGCACGTGCGAAATTGGGAGTTTCAATTTATCTACTTTATTGTTATAGATAGTTGTGAGCAATGAAAATTTCCCAGAAATCTTCGTTGTTTTTAACTCTTTTCTTATTTTTAGGAATACAGTATTCAACATAATGTTTTTCAAATCGTGCCCACATAATAATTCTTTGTTTTAAGAAGATTGATGTCTAGCATTTTGAAATGCTTTTTATTTAACTAGTTTAACAGTGTGACATTGCAGAAAATAGTTAGGAACCAATAATATTTGGAGTCCTCTTATCGCTAATCTAAATAGAATTTGTGTTCACATAGTGCTACCCTTAACTTGTTTTCTTCAAGCGTTGCCTGGTAGGAAAATGTTTAGAAGGATGGTCTTTCAGTTATTTATTTGGAATCTACACTAATAGATAAATTTTAACATATGTTCAAACCTCTATTTTACTGGATCATTCTGGAAATTGGTTGTCAAAATTTCTAGTTTCGCTCTATATTTTTCTCTAGAATATTGAATAACTTTGTCACATTTGATGTATTTGTGTTTCCTTCAGATAAGTTCATGACAAAGGCATTTTAGTAGTCAAAATTCGTTGTGATTGATCCTTTAATAGATGATATTTCTCCATCTAAATGCTTTCTTGCGGGTTGGTAATGATGGTGGGGATTCAATATCTAGTCCTCTGAAGGTTGGGAGGGAAGGTGGGGCGTATTAGATGCGGTTATGGGTAATTCTTGGGACAGTTGTAGTTACGAAGAATCCGGATAGCCCTTCCCTACTCATGAGTTTGAGGACATGTCCTTCTCAGGCAGGTATGATTGTGAGGATTCATCCGTCCATAGGTCCTAGCGAGCATCTCATCATCCAATCCAAGCTAAAGAGAAATCGTTTTAGGGGGCCCTGGTGCAGGGGTCAAAATTTGGTATCATTCGGTACCACCAAGTAGTTAGTCATCCAGCCCCTTGAATAGAATGCTCGGTCCGAGGGGCTGGACGACTCAACCTTCAATCAATGTCCCTTGTTGCTCATTTCCCGTGAGTCAATCCTGGAGAGTTTCACATTGCCTTCTCCTCCTTTCTCGTATATCCACCAGTTAACATGGGATTATCCCACACTGCTATCCTAGGTAGGCCCTTGAGGGAGAGAAACTATTTCTTGCAGTCTCGGATGAAGTTCAAAGATTCCATAGAAGATGTTTAACCAGCCCCATACTGATCAATACTGATTAGATTAAATAAATCTCATTTTTCTTGGATGCCTACCTTCCTTAGTTTCAACCCGCCAGAGAGATATGAGATGTGTTGCCTTGAAAGTTGGACCATCACAGCCTCCTAGCATCATGCCTTTAGAATCAAGATGTTTTCAGTGAAGGGGGATATACTTTCGTGAAAAGGATGGACGAGCATTCAACATAATTCCTACTATTTCTTGCTTGTAAATTCTAGCTCATTCAAGACAGAACATTAGTTCATAGAAGACATGTCATTGCTTCAAGTGACCTACCAGCCTTGAAATAATAAGATCATAGTCGCTATCGATCAAGAGGGATACTTGACAAATAGGGCGGGCGTATGCAAAGTATACATAGCGAGGGTAACTTGTTGCGAGTAGTTATTAAATTGTATGCATGTATATAAACATAGAAAACTGGCAAGCTAGCTTTATTGAGGCTCTTTCATTCAAGTTGTAAGTAGCCTGGTAGGAAATCCAAAGGGAAGGAGTCGAAGAAGAGGTTCGTCAGGCCAGAGGGAAACCGCTTGATATATTTATAGGAGAGGATATAGTGAAGTGTTTCAATAACCTCGATCATTATAAGTTATTGACAGTGGTGTGATTCTTCATCAATGATGATCGAATAGTGAATCTCATCAATTTGTTTCTCCAGACAGATATTTTTTATCGAGAAAGAATAAATTACAACTATTCGGTCGAATCAAAAGGGATAGCACAAGGATGTTCACACTCCCTGGTGTTGCTAAACATGTATCTCCATTCCTTCGATTTGGTTATGTCCCGGTATGTTTTGAGAATATTTCCGAATAAAAATTACAGTGTGAAGGCCTTTTATCTCTGTTTGGGCTGCGTGTATTTCTTTTATTTCTCTAGTCGATGAAAGTTTAAAGATGAGGAATATCAGTTCTTTCTCTAGTCTTTTCCAAACCACAGATCTGCATATTAAGATTACTACACACAAGCTGTCAATATTTTAATTTCAAACATTATTTTATAGAATACGAGTTGAGGTAACAATAAAAGGGCCATTAGTGGGCCAATGTTTGGGTGGAAATGTTGGCATTCTTCTCCACATCGTAACATAATACTTGGAACTGATTTTCAAAGACACCAAGATCTCCCCCACCTCATTTTATCAGTACAAAATCATTCAATTTCTCTTCATAGAATATGTATACTGCTTTATGCTCATCTTCCTCTTTTCTCTCTGCTTTAGATGGGGATCAACACAAATTTAGGATTCCACCATGATTTTGCATGGGAATAATAAAATGACATGGATGCAAGCATAGCAAAGCACAAATCAATCAGAAAAAACTTTGACTGGTCTCGACTCTAAGTGGATGCTTACAAATAATTGATAGATAGGTCTTTTGTACTATTTTATTTAATCCAATCCAACTTGGTACGTTAACCAGAATGCAATAAACACACATTACAACATTGTCTTCTCTCAATCTCATCAAATATTGATGAATGTGCAGTCACTTCTTTTACGAACATGCTTATACATAAAATGCAAATGATTTTGAAAGTCCTGACTCCCAATCAATTTACAGCATGACATCACATTTATACAAATACTTAAAATATATATGAGGCATGGACTAGATTCTTTTCAGTTATTTCCCTTGTTCTTATCATTATCATCATTATCACTTTTAGTTTTATCTAGGAAAATAAAGCCAAGTTATAGAATTGTGCATGTCATTCCAATTTTGGGACTTTATTTATACTCTTATATATACATAATATAAATGAGTGTACAACCTGTATATTTATGGTAATCATTTTTTCAGTGAAATATCATTTGTTGTAATTGTGCTCATATCAATTGGTATCAAACCCAATCGATTATTACCTCTAGATATAGTGACTCATCAACTCAAGAGTTTCCATTGTTTAACCTCACTAGATATAACACCATTAGGATCCTTACAATTAAGGCTCTAGATCTAGTCTCCTCGAGGGGTTTTTTCTCTTACCCTACACTATCCCTACTTTCTTAAATAATATTCTTGTTGCAATATAGATTTGTTTGTTAACTCCCACATTGTGGTGCATTCCCTGGATATCCTTACAATACTAAAAATCACACTCTTGATGACTTTTGGTCACTATCGTGGGGGCAAGGGGGTGAAAATTCATTAGCTAATCCTAAATATTATCATAATGGATCTAAAAAAGGCACCTATGTTTGAATCATTACGAGGCTCAACCGATATGAACTCCCTTTAATAGATTTGTATCTATCAAATAAAAAAATAGAGAAATATAATGAGGAAACAATGAGTTAATTCGAAGAGATTATCCTACAAAATCGACTAAGTACCAATAATTTATTTTCAACTCAAAGCAAATGTAAAAATATTTAATGTCGATGATATATAGCTTCAATGGTGAGAATATTGACTCCAAGTTATGTATTTTGAGGGATATTTCAATACTCATATTGAGATTAATAACAAGACAAAATCATAAATATCAAGGTCCATATGAAAGAAACTTCTCTAGAGTGGTGGAAGAATCATTAGATATTTTCTATCCATTGAATTAGGTAGATCACACAATGGAATGAATTTAAAAATGTCATGAAGAAGAGGTTCTACCCTAATGGGTATGAGTAGAATCTATTGGCATGATGGCTTCAACTCATGAAACTTATAGATCATTCAGTTCACTAATACATCAAATTGTTCAACCAGATTTAGTTTAAGATGGCAATTTCAAATCTGAAATAAGTACTTTAGATCAAGTTCCTTTCATTTTACTTCCTATTCTTAGGAAATAAATAGCTTGTTTGAAGTGGATACTTTAGAAAGAGGATATAAATCGCCATACTTGTTGAAAACAAACTTGGATCTAAGTTTGCAATTATTTGTTATAGATATACTAGTACTTCTTCCTCAAATCCTTCCACCTTTAAGACTTTGTATAACCCTAATAGGTAGTCGAAGGGTTCATGACAACCTTCTCCATTTCTTACTAAAGGAAGCTAGTGATGTAATTATCATAAGAATCCTAGTCACTCCACTAAAAGAATGAAGATATATTCATGTAACATACCCAACAACCTACATGCATTGTTGAGGCAATGGAAATCCATAACCATCGAAGCCATGCCAATTTTGTTTTCTAATACCATTAACAACCTCAATATTTTTATGCTAAACCAAATTATATAGAATGCATGCTAATGCAGAGTTATGCAAGAATAATTAAACAATCCAGTCAATTATGAACCCATAATTATAAATGTAGACTAATACATGCATTCAGAACTGGACAAACTAGAATAAATAAATCCATAACATGAACGACAATAAACCTGCATATTCGTAAACAAATCAAGAACACTTATCTTCTAGAAGTTATTCATCATTTGACTATAAAAGGACATTCCACCCGAGCCCCGAGGGTTAGCTCAATTGGTCTAGAGCCAGACGTGATTTTTTCATGCTTGTTGTTGGTCATGGGTTTGATTCTCTTGATTCCCTTGGGGAAAGGCCCCATAATCAAGGCTGATGGTTTACCCTACTTACCTTCCATGGATCATGGGGAAGTATTCATAGGGTTTTCGCGAGTACATTTCCTCGAAAAGAAAAAAAAAATGACATTCCACCCAACCATAGGCTATCTATTATTAGGATTCCGGGGATTTTTAGTTGTAAATTAAATTCCTTTTTATCTTAGCTAACAACCATAAACTTAATCATATTTTCTCATTATATCTTGCTTGTAATTCTTCATTATTTTATGATTGTAAAAATATGGTAGCCTAAACTCGTATCATAAAATCAAGGAAGAAATTAACAATGATAAATAAGAACCCCTTGCATGCCAAAATCATAGAATATATATGCATGTTAAAGGGATACCATGCACCCTCATATGAAGTACACGTATCTAACTTTGACAACTATCCCCAAGGTAAAATGACTTAGGATAATCATAAATCGGAGATGAATGAACTTACGTGGCAATAAAATACTATTCTTTTCTCTCATCCCTTAAGCCCCATCTTTACTTCCCCTCTCATGGACTAATAGTCCCCTATTATTTGTCCTTCTTATTATATAGTCATTTGTGTATTTATATTTGATATCAATGTACATAATTACAAATTTGCATGTGTCTGGATTATAGGCATTTCAACATATACATATACATTAATATCTTGATGATCAAAACTAGGGTATTACAATTCAGTCTAAAAAAATTGTCAAATGCTCTCCTTATATAGAAACAACCTAAACCAAAGGATTCAAAGATTGCAATTGACAATCTAGTTGATCCAAATTCATAGTGTCTTGATGGTTAGAGACTATTCAACAAGTCTAAGGGAAGCACTATTCACCTAAATTACTATATAAATGATCACTTTATTTCTCTTATCATTGATAATGGCAGTAAAAAAACACTATATCTCATGAGTTAGTTTCAAATATACAACGTCCTACTACAACCCATCCTCCTTTGTATCATTTGAGTTGGGTCAAAGATGTTGGGAATAAAATGTTCGTAAGAAGGCGATGTATAGTGATGGTTGACATCAAACCATGTAAGGATATAGTTCAATGTGACATCACTCCACTTAACTTCTTTGAGTGAATATGAATCCTTACAAGTATGATCGGTATGCCATTCATGATGGGAAGAACAAAATTCAAAATAGCTCTTCACTTCCTAATTTTTTGGCATATCATACCATGCCTATTGAGAATGTAAATATCAAGAAGTAGTTGCAAACACTTCTTGAAGATATTACAATTTGTCCTACCACTTCTCCCTATGGTTGTCCAATCCTAATTGTACATAATAAAGAACAAGATGAGTGTATATTTTGTGCACATTATACACAGTTGAACAAGATAACCATTACAAATTAGTACCCATTTCCCAAGATTGATTATCACATAGACCAGTTAAAGAGGGCCAAATATTTCTGCAAAATTGACCTAGTTGTTAGATATCATTGGGTACACATGGAACCTTCGGAGGTTTAGAAAATAGATACGAAAAAAAAATATGATATTTATGAGTAGATATTTATGAGTAGATATTCATTCCTTTTGGTTTTATTAATGCTTAAATGGCATTCATGAGAATAATCAATGACAACTTTCATACTTTCATTCAAAATAGGAAAAATTTATAATATTATATTTGAATGACATATTAGTCTATAATAGAAATTAGGAAGACTCTTCATGTTTAGAATGCTCTTGATCTTCCAATGAAACATTAATTGTAATCCAAAATAAAGAAGTGATTTTTGGAGAAAACTTATATTCATTGTTTATGATTTTTTATTTATCACAATGATATACATGCAAATCTAAAAAAATATTCAAAGTCTTGAAGGATTGGCCCTTTGCTCATTTCCAATGCTTATTCCTCCAAATTTACATCATCTCTTTGAGATTATATGGATGCATCAAATTATTCCATAGGCATTGTTATTAAGTAGGAAGGTCATCCAATTGCATATCACTCAAAACACTTTCTATAGAAAAACAAAACTACAATACATGTGATAAAGAACTCATTGCATTGGTTCAAGCAATAAAGCTATGGAGGCAATACATTTTAGGTAAGGAACAATCCTTTATACTAATCATTATCCCCTCATATTTTTGGACACATAAACCAAGATATAGGAACAAAGGCATCTTAAATGGAATTCTTATCTTCAATAATTTCATCTCATTATTAAGTACAAAAAGGAGACCACTAATACAGTTGTTAGACAATGTTGAGTAGAACTTCGTCCAAGTTTTTGCATATATTCAATACTAGATTTGTTGCATATGAAGAATGGAATTCATTGTATTCTTATGGTCCTCACTTTGGGCTAATTTTCTCACCTCTTTACACAACATATATTGATAAATTAGACTACTCTTCTTGATTAAGCATTAAGATATGGATCGTTGTACACATTAAATCAGCTTGTGTTCTAGTTGATTCAATGCGTTAGAGGATCGCACTTATCATCAAATGGTGATCATTTTGGCACATTTAAGACCTTGGAACATTTACAAATATGTTTCTATTATCCTTCTATGAGGAAGCACGTGGAAGATTTTATTAGAAAATGTTGATTATGTAATCAATTTAAACCTTTGTATAAAAAGTTTGATTTATATTAGCCACTTGTGGTCCCCTCGAGGCCTTAGGAATCCATATTCATGGAATTTAGTGGATTTCCAACTAATCTCAGGAAGAATGATTGTTATTTTTTTGTTCTATATAGGTTTTATAAAATGGTTATAGTTATTCCATGCAACAAAACTATAAATGATTCCAAAGTTATTGAGTTGTTTTCCAACATGTGTGGTGTCACTTTGGCTTGACATTCACTTTGTGATTCAATATTTCTCAGTCATTTTTGGAAAATCTTGTGGTGTCTTGTAGGCTGAAAAATGAGGTTCTTAACATCTTTTATTCACAAACTGATGTTCAAACTAAGGTAGTTAATTGTTACTTGGTTCATGTTCTCTAATATATACTAAACATAACAAGTTGTGGGACACCTATCTTCACGTGGTGTAGCATAGCTACAGTATAACTATCCATATATCTATGGGGCACTCTCCCTCTAAGGTTTTCTATGGGTATCATCTCCTTTTTCCCTATGATATTCTAGGATTATTTTGTACAACATTTGTCTAAAGTCCTTTCATAGAGGTTCATGATACATTATTGAAGACTCGATCCAAATACAAAGAACTTGAAGATCGACATTGAGTGCCTCCACATTTTCATATTTGTGGCAAAGTTTGGATCTACTTGGTAAAAAAATCTTTCAATCTTAGTAGCATTATAAGCTCAAACCTATATGGTATGGGCCTAATACCATTTTGTAGCAACTCAGAGAAAATGATTTTAGGTTGGATATTCCTTCCCAACTTGGTTTACACGATGTTGTGAATATAATATAGATTAGATTTATGAACCACCACATTCGGAGGAAGAATTTAGCTCTCATTCTATACCTTCAACCTCCTTTATATGATTATCTTTTTATTGATGTTTGTGCACTCACCACTAAGCATAACTGCACTACCATTTACTTGGTTGCAAAGGCTCATTGCTAACTTGAGCTAAGTGGATGTCCCATTAAGAATGTGTGCACCACTTCCCACATCTACAACAAAAACCAGGGACAATTTTCTCTTAGGATGGAGTAATTGGTGTGACTTTATTTAGTTGTGTGACTTAGTTGTACTATGTTATCTTTAGCATGTATATTTGTACAGTGTTATCCTTATCATGTATACTTGTACTATTTTATCATTATCATTATCAATCGTAGTTCTATATAGAAGAACAAAATCAAGTGATAAAATCTATGCATGTACACTTGGAACTTCGGGTACTCATAGACAAATAATACAAATGAGTGTATACCATGTACAATTGCAACAATCTCTTTGTGTGCATCTATAATTTGTTGCAATTGTGCTCATATTCAAATGAATTGGTGTGAATCTATTTAATGCATTTGTAATCATGTTTATGATCCTTGGAGAGAATCATTTCCAGTAATTTGTGTGATCTCAAGATTTCTTATGATGACTCTTTTAAAGTGGTTTCTTCTTCAATATTGTTGGTTTCAGTGGCAAGTGGCATGAGTGCACTTCACTTGCTAATTTTTTTAGATTACCCAGAATGTCATATGAGATACAATGAATTGATATAATTTAATACTTTCCTATTATTGTCTATGTTTAGTGCACAAACCAAGTGATAAAATCTATGCATGTACACTTTAAATTTTGGAACTTCGGGTACTCATAGATAAATAATACAAATGAGTGTATACCATGTACAATTGCAACAATCTCCTTGTGTGCATCTATAATTTGTTGCAACTGTGTTCATAATCAAATGAATTGGTGTGAATCTATCTAATGCATTTGTAATCATGTTTATGATCCTTGGAGAGAAGCATTTTGAATAATTTGTGTGATCTCAATATTTCTGATGATGACTCTTTTAAAGTGGTTTCTTCTTCAATATTGTTGGTGTCAATGGCATGAGTGCACTTCACTTGCTATTTTTTTAGATTACCTAGAATGTCATATGAGATATAATGCATTGATATAATTTAATACTTGCCTACTATTGTCTATGTTTAGTGCAGAAGGATTAGTTGAAACTTTTAGCTTGTGGGAGGACAACATAAATTTTCAACGTTGTTGCACTTTTGATTTTGTTAGCAACATGGGGAAAGAGGGTGCTTCAAAGGTGTGATTTTCTCAAGAATTCTTAAGTTGACTTATTAGATGCAATATGGATGGATATATTTGTGTAATGAATTTGCATAAATTTCTTGTTTGTATGGAAAAGATGTCATTCAATGTTTTTCCAATATTGCTTGAGCTTCCTAAATAGGCATTGATTGAAGTCTTAAGCTTATATGCAGATGGTGCAATTATTAAATGGATGTACGGGTTTGCATTATACATGTCATAGATACAATAATAGTTTTTGTATGCCATTGTTTATTTATAGTGTTCAAGTTGGGTCCAATTACAATTTATATTTTTCAAGAGAGAAAGAGATTTGAGTTTAATGTGTTAATCCATGTTGAATTAATATTTTATACCAAATAAGGTTTTTGAGGTTAGTGTTTTTATTTCTAAGCATGAAAACATGGCTTATTATGTCCCCTTTATTTGTTGTTGTAGCTTGTTTTTATTTTTATTTTAAAATGTCTCAATCTTAGTGTAGGTTTGTATTTGTGTTAGTTTCCTAACATAATTTGTTTAGCATGGAATCGATTAATAATGATGCCAATGTTTGTGTGTCGATATTTTTCAATAGGCAACATTTTGTACTTGTGTGATTTTGTGTTAAGGGGTAAAAATATTTTTTAGGCTTGGTGAGAGTGGGGGATATTGTCATTGGAGTTTGTGTGTCATGTTAGAAATAAATAATTGCAAGGCTAGGTTGAGGAAAGTTATATTGTAGAAAGTGTGGTGGCAGGCTTGAGATTTGCATGTCTCAAGTTGAATACCAATTTACGGTGGTTAATAGGTTATGGCTCTTTGACTATCAAGTTTGGGTTCTAGACAATTTTCTTATTTTCATTGTGTGACTTAATGAGACTTAAGTTCGGTTTAAATTTAGACCTTGACTATTTGTTTGAAAATATATGGTCCACCACCCTTGGTTTCTAGTGGAGAGTATGGTGTGCTTGTCTATTCCCTACAAAGACAAGTTGTGAGAAGGGATAAAACCACTAACCTTGGTGGTGGTGAAGGATGTCAGTGGTGAAAATTTTGTTTACATCACAAGATCTAAGTTGTTGCAAGTTTGGGTTGCAAAAAATATGGGACTATAATGTCTAAGTTATGGATCTTCTTTTTGGTGACTAATAGGTTGTGAGTCTCTTTGACTACCGATTTGGACATATGGTTTATGTGAAATGTTTTTGGTGTTGTACTTATATCTTTGTTAATCTATGTTTGGTCATGTTTTTATGTTCAAGAAGATTTTTTATTTCATGTAATTACATTGATCTATGTTGGTAAGTGTTATAAACCAAATACTTAAGATATTAGTATAAACTGAAAGTACACACCATGTACACCAATATGAGTGTGGAGCACAACTCCAAGATAAAGAAGAGAGATAAGTTACACAATAACTCCTTAAAGAATAGGAGAAACTACTCCAAATACCCAAATACATGCACACATCACAATTCACATGTATCAATAATGAATAAATTATCTTTATATATACCTATTCACACACTACACACGAGGCCCCTTTACTATTAGCCCGACCCTATTACATATACAATTACACATTACATGTACATGTAGACCCATATATGCCCCTCTTGGGGTCATATAATATACATTTAACCCCCTTGGGTCATTACATACTACCCTCATTCAAAAAGCTTTGTCCTCAAAGCTTTGCAATTAAAGGCTTCACATGTGATTAAAACAAGTAATATGATTCTTTTATGTTCCTACTTTATTCATTCCATTGATGAAGATCCATCCATCCAAAATCAATTATTTTCGGTCTTAATAGATGGTATTTGATAATAGCTTATTGAAGTGTAGTTTTGTGATGCCTTGTTCCATGAATATTGGCAAGTATTACATTTTCTTCCTTGATAATGTTGATATCAACCTTCTTGTCTTCCTTGAAATATTTTCTGGTAATGAGGGTGTCGATATGGTTTCACATTTGACGGTATTCCTTCACCCTGCACATGCATTTCATCTATCTTATTTTCATAGACAATTGCATCCTCTATCCTCTATGCTTGATCTTTGATTACTCTAGCCTTGGAGATAATACAATCGTATTTGGCATGTACATCCTTTAGATGAAGTTCAACTTATTCAAGTATCTTTTGGTGACCTTCTTGAATCTTGTCTTCTTTCTCCTTTTTAAGCTACAACGTGACCCCATTTATCAAATTCTGATGTCGTTCTTCAATTCTAGATTTCATTTTTTATTTTACCTCATCGGTATTTAGGGATTCCTCAACCTTCTTGCAAACTTCCTCTTCAAGTATTTTGTTATATTCTTCATCCAAGATCATTGTTTCTTCTTGATTTTGATACTTCTTTTCTTCTTTCAATCTCTGAACCTCATCTAATGGTTTTTTTATTATGGTTTTGTAATCTACATATCTCTTCCACTTTCTTTTTCAAATCTTCCATTGACCCATCCTTTTCCCACTTCCCTTTAGTACTCTTTCCTTGTTTTAATTTTTGAACCTCCTCAATGAGTGTTCCATTAAGGTCTTGTACCTTAGATAGTTCATCACCCTTCTTCTTAATCTCTTATTTTGCTTCTTTTGACTCATTTTGAATTCTATACATTGCCTCCATTTTTGTATCCCTAATCCATTTATCTAATATTTTTTTTTTTCAAATTCTTCTGATGTGTTGTTCCATCTAATATCCTTATCAATACTCATCCACCACTTCAAAGCTTCACCACAAAAATATATTCCTCCCTATAAATTATTCATACCATATTCTTTTACCAACCTCAACCATTCCATGAGATTGGTTTCATCTTAACTATCTTCATCTCCTATAAATTTAGGTATTTCCATTGATTCTTAATTGAGGTCTAACCTCAACACTCAACTTACAACCACAATATATTATCAATAATGATATTCCATAGTTATTATCCTTTTCACAATATAATCTTCTATGTTTTCTCTTTCCAATGGCTTTTGGATCATCTCAATCGAACATCCCAATCAAAAGTATGATAGTTTTAAATGAACATACCTTTGAAGCCTTGATTTGGAGTCTATCCTTCTGGTTGACCTTCCTTTTGATGTATTTATGCAATTTTTGTCCTTTTGAGTCTAAAAATTCGACCTGTATTACTCTGATATGTCTTCTATACAATGCCATAGGTCTGATCAAAATCTAATGTGCCTAGTGAAAGTTATGGTAACTTTCCCAAATCTTGTTGATTTTTTTTCCTTTTCTGGAGAGCAAACTTGTACAGAATGCCACGTGTCCAATATTTGATATCTGATTTTGAAATTTGTATCATAAATAATGTGGACTGGCATATTTACAATGCAACTGATGGCACTGAATTTGGATCTTTAATGAAGCATATATCACCATTTTACCTAGAACACTTGTTTGAGACTAGTTATAGGACTAGTCAAATAACCCTACCTTCTAGAGACTATATCTTAGAAATTAAAAGGCTCCCAAATCTGAAATTTTTACTAGGATAAATTCACTATGTTTAATCAATATCATGAAAATTTCACAATCTGAAACTTCACAGAAAAAAAGTTACAACAGAAATGTCAAGCTAATCCTTTTAAAACTAATTTCAGCATTAGCTAGAAGCCTTGTCTTACATGGACTATATATCTGAAAGTATAGCAAACCATAATATGAAATTTGGAGCACATGTACTAGACGATGTCTCCTAAGTCTCTACAAAATTCCGTTGTCTGAGACCTCCTAGAAAAGAAGTTATAGCGAAAATCCCAAGATGACTTGTTTAAAACTGAATTCAGGATGAGTCAAAACCCTATCTTCCACAGGCTATATCTCCGAAATTATAATGACCTAGAACCTGAACATTTTACCACAGGTACCTTGATATGTATTCTAAGTAACCTCCAAATTTCATTGTCTAAGGCAGCCCAGAAAAAAAATTATAGTGAAAATTCCAAGATGACTCGCTTGAAGAAGGAAAACCCTAGGATTGATGCTCTGATACCAAATGTTATGAACCAAATACTTAATATATTAGTATAAACTAGAAGTACACACCATGTACACCAATGTGAGCGTGGAGCACAACTCCAATATAGATAAAAGATACAAGTTACACGATAACTCCTTAAAGAACAAGAGAAACTCCTCCAAATACCCAAATACATTCACAGATCACAATTCGCATGTCTCAATAATGAATACATGATCTCTAATACCTATTCACACACTACACATGAGGCCCCTTTACTATTAGGTTATCCCTATTACATATATATTTACACATTACATGTATTTTTTATCCCCATATATGGCCCCCCATTTGGGTCATATCATATACATTTAACCTCCTATATGGCCCCCTTGGATCATAACAGAAAGTTTTTGGGTGTTTCTACCTTTTCAGAAAATTCATAAACTTTTTTTCCTCAGAGAAAAATATTCATAATTTCATTCATAGAAAGATAAAATTACATTCTTCAAATGAATTTAATCATTTCAACAACCTCAATAAAAGGAAGCCTAAGAGAGCATGTAAATATTCCTATCTTCTCTCATATCATAAAGGACCCTAATGTGGTACATTTTCCTCAACTCTACTTTTTTCCCTTTATTTTTCTTTACTTCTATCAATCCCTCTAAAGGAGGACCCTCAAGAGATAATGGAAGATTGAATCAAACCTTGCTCCTCATATGGACCAGAAGATTCAAATTCATGTGTTATTTTCATTCCCCTCGATGGAGCTTCATTGTCAATTATCTCCTTCTAGTGAAGAATCACTTGTTGCATTTCTTCTTATTGAAACTCTATGGACATTTGTAAATCTACATTCTAAGTCTCTGATCCACCATTTGTACCCTCGTTTACCTTTGCATTAGGAAAAACTTCAGCCACAAGATCATCTTCATCATTAGAATCCAGGGGCTCATAATGGCTACCAGAATTTGGATATGGGAGAGTGACCTTTTTTTCCTTTTTGTTTGAGCTCTTGATAGGGGACAAGAATCCTAGAGGTGTCCAGATTGGTGGCATATCCTGCATTGAAAAGTTGTGTTTTCATAATCCGATATCTAAGTCTAATGCATTTTACCCTCTTTTAAAAACATCTTTTTTGGAAGGC
This sequence comes from Picea engelmannii, assembly GCA_009831015.1. Taxonomy (NCBI): domain Eukaryota; kingdom Viridiplantae; phylum Streptophyta; class Pinopsida; order Pinales; family Pinaceae; genus Picea; species Picea engelmannii. Next base: position 17,012 of record ML782384.1, on the reverse strand, counting down.
CTTTACTAAATTTGATCTCCACATAGACTCGAGCATAAGTATACAACCCAAACTCTGCCCGCTCAAGACATATCTTTAAGTATCTACCTAAAAAAATTCCAATACCTTGAAAAATGGAAAGATGCAAAAAAATGGAGTGGCAAAATAGGAAAACAAACCCGAACTGGCATCTTTGAAATAACCATAGAAGATGGATCAAAATCAAGGAACCATGGGGTTATAATAAGACCTGATCTTCCCATGAAAAAGGGTCCCCCATTAATAACTTTCTGATAATCTTCCTTATTTGGAAGTTGTATAATAAAAACCCTTTGAAACATAAATGTACCTAGCATATCTTGGTCCAGTTTGTAAAAATCGGTTGATACAGATCTGTTGAGCAAGGCGAAAATCCATTGAATTGGCATATAACTGCATATTGTTGATAACAATCATGATCTCAACAACTTCTGAATGGTAGACCTCCAGGGTTAGCACCTCATCATAATTCTACATTAAATAAGGGCTAGGAATCACTTGATATTAGGCTGCTTGAGGAGGGGACCTAGATTTAACGGCATCCAAAAAGGAAATTGGCTTTGAAGATGAAGGCTTCCTAAACCCCCCCTTACGTCCATGTAAACGCATTGCCAAAGTGATAGTTGAATCCTTGCAGATGTTATAATCAAATAGCTTAGATAGGTCCTCTAGCTGCCTACCCCATAAAGGCATCATCGCTCAGCCACTAGAATCTCCTCACTGATCTCCAGTTGATACCTAATTCCTTCCACACAATTGGATGCAATCACCCACAAAAGATATGTCTTCCAGGACAGAATTCTTACCATGATCTGAAATGTTCTTGAGCTTTCTAAACTCCTCGAAGCATAGTATCCTCGGTTAAGGTTTCCAACATTTGCATGTGATCTATCTCATGACGATCGTGCATTTCTACAAACAAATGGTAAGAAAACATTTCTTCAAGCACTTTGTGCATGCATCCACAAACAGATTGAGAAAATATATTCCATCAAACACTTGGTCTACATCCATTTTTACCTTGAATGCCAAAGCAAAGGACCACCACAGTATAGGAGAAAGGAACCAGTTTTCCCTGATTTCCTCTATCTTCGTATAACGACTATAACCTACAATAAAACGGACAAACATTTCTGCAAATAATTAGTGGTCCCATAGTTCTTCAGGCACTTTGGCTTTATCCTAGAATAAAACGAAAACCTTTTGCATATCTCCTCGTGCCTACATAAAAACACCCATGAGAGATGTCCTTAGAAAGGTTGTACCAGATAGAACCTCACCGATCACGACCGAATAAACCATCGTCATTGAGCGAAGGATTGAAGGAAAATTGTCTTGAAATCGATCTCAACATCAAAGCTACAAACCTGCATTGTTATCCTCAGGGATCATCGTCATTATAAATTTAATAAAACTATTGTCGAACCCTACCTGATTCGACCTTGGATGCATTGATCTTGGCATAAAAAACCCATGCGATCTGGAAAAGCTTTCTCTCAAGTATGAACCACTCCTGGCATCAAGGGAGAACGTCTCAGGCACAAGCCATACAATGTTCAAGGAGACACCATAGATGGATCCTTCAACCGCACACAAACACACCAACACCATAAGCCATATCAATTATAACATAAACATATGAATATTTTGAAGCTTTACTTGAAATAAATTCACAATTCTAAGGTGGTCTTATTTGAAATACGAGGGAAAAGTTCTGATTATTATTCATTAGTTATTAGTTTATTTTTTACTTTTTCATATTTTGTTGATTTCTATAGTTTAACATAGGAAACTTTAAAAACCGCACATTATAGCATATAACTTAAATCAAAAAAATTATTTGTTTGAAATCTGATTGGATATCAACTTTGAAGTGTTATTGTCTGGGTGGCATGGGCACTAACATTTCAATGCCAGTTAATGAATACAAACTAACATTTAATTAATGAAACCTAGCATCGATTTGATTAATACACAGGACATTGCTATGAGGTATTGTTGCATGCAGACATGCGGTAGTCTGCATGCAAGGACAACTCCCAAATGAAGTTGAGAACCGCAAACTCCTCTTAATCCAAAATGTCCTCTAGATGGTATTCCTGCTCCAGAATTTTCTAGAATGATCTCGTGAAAACCCCCTTAGATCACCACTATTGTTGGGTTGTTATATTCTTTGCAGTGAAAATCTAGTCAAGGTGGATCGACTAATGATCGAAGTTGAGGTGGATCGACAGTAGGTCGAGGGTTGAGGTAGATCGACAGCAAGTCAAAGGTCAAAGTTAGTCGACTGGGTAAAGTCGAAGTTAGTCGACCGGGTAAAGTCGAAGTCGAAGGTCGATGCGGTTTGACATGGTTTGACAGGCGGGCGTATGGTGACCGACTGAAGACTGAATGAAGACCGACTAGTAGTCAACTGGTTATCTGACTTGGAGTCAACTGTAACAGAATCCCTAGATTCACGATATTTGTATCCAATGATCTGCATGGATCTGTAACCATTTTTGGGCGCCATGTATTTAGGGTTTTGTCTGTTGTAAAGCCTATAAAGAGGTGTGTTGTAAGGTCGTAAAGGATAATCTTGAATATTTAGATGATGAATGGCTAATC
>ML782384.1:0-10068 GCA_009831015.1 Picea engelmannii | reverse complement strand
GATTGAAATCACAGCCATTTATTTTGTGTGACTACTAAGAATATTCCAGCCATATTTAATCTTGTCCATAGAAAACTTATTAAGCACTAAACCCCTATTAAATCTGCCCATTGTCAATAGGTGTACGCCTTTCGACGTAATTAATATTTATTGTCCAACTATTATTAAGGGATAATAATAGTCGACATACATCTATAAATAGAATTCGCTCACCATCTATAAATAGACTTCCACCTAAAAATAGCCTGAGGCTCCATCCTAGTGTATGTGCATAATTTTCACTAGGATCTTCTTGTTGAATCTCAACACTCCCTCTCAACAAGAAAGGGATTATCCTTCACCCCGATCTTGTCTCTATGGTATTTGAATTTGCTCCTGGTGAGCGCCTTCGTCAGAATGTCTGCATCCTAATCTTCCGTAGGAATGTACTGAAGCAACATGATCTTCCCCTGCACACAATCTCTGATATGATGACACTGGATATCTATATGCTTAGATCTATCATGAACACAAGATTAATCGAGAGTTTAATGCAACTCTAATTATCACAATGAATCACTGTCGGATCTAAATGAGAACCAAACAAACCAACCAAGATCTTTCTCATCCAGCTAGCCTCACATGCAGCTTGACTCATTGTCATGTATTCTGCTTCCGCTAAACTGAGTGCCACAGATCTTTGCTTCCTGCTGTACCAAGAAACAACTGTAGATCCGATACTAAAGATCCCCTCTGATGTGCCCTTTCTTTCCGTTGGGCTTCCCGCCCAATCTGCATCTGTGAAGCCATGCAACTTCACCTCATCCATCTGTCTGTACCATAAGCCATACTCAGATGTGCCCCTCAAATATCTCAGGACATGCTTCCCCGCTTTCCAAAAGATCTTGGTAGGCTTAACCATTGCTTGACTCAGCTGGTTAACCGCATAGAAAATGTTTGGTCTCGTGTTCACTAGATACATTAGCGAACCCATTAACTGTCGATAGACAGTAGCATCCACTACCTCTCCAAAAGTAGCATCATCTTTCCTCCAGTTTCCTGGAAGAGGAGTATCCATGGGTTTGCAGCCCTCCATGTGAAACTTACCCAGTATCTCCCTTGCATACTTGCCTTGAGACACAAAAAGTTCACCATCTCGCTGCCATATTTTCAATCCAAGGAAATAATGAAGGAGGCCCATATCCTTCATATCAAACTCCTTTGCAAGGTCCTCCTTACATGAGTGTATCAGTTGCTCATCACCAGTCAATATTAAATCATCAACATAAAGAACAATGATTAAAAGCTTACCCTTCACCATTGCATCAACCCAAGTGGGATCCTGCACTGCTTCCTGAAAGGAAGATGGTTCGGTCACAATACATTTGCTCATGAGAGCCATGTATCCAGTAAATCGATCAGGAGACTGTCTATGTCTGCGTTGTGAAGTAGGGGCTCCTACATTCTGTGCAGCATCTAGTCTCAATCTATCAGCTTTTGTGGTGCGCTTTCTACCATTTCTGATGGATGGCTCTGCATGAGTGGCTTCCTCCACTCCGTGAACCTCCTCACGTGGTTGATCCACATCTTGAGACTCATCTTTGGGAACCAGCAGTTCCTCCTCTACATGCAAGTCTAGCTCCCTCTCAAGTGACAACCGCATGGCTTTCCCCTCATCGAATTTTATATCCCGTCGCATAACAGTCATCTTACTGTTAGGAAAATACACACGATAATTATGAGGTGTTTCTGTGTACCCCAAAAATATCCCAACTTCAACATCCAGCTCCAGCTTCTTCTTGGCGTTCTTGGTCACATGCACATAAACAGATGAGACAAAAATCTTAAAGTGAGAAACATCTGGTTTCTTACCAGTGAAAGCTTCTTCAGGTGTACTCATGCCAAGTACTCTATGAGGACAACGGTTTTGCACATAAACCGCAATGTTGCATGCTTCCACCCACAAATGCATTGGTAGGCCATGATCATGCAATATCGCTCATGTTGCACCCACGATCGTTTTGTTCTTCATCTCCGCGACCCCATTTTGTTGTGGATTATGAGGTGTTATGAGTTCTCTTTGAATTCCTTCTTTGTTGCAGAAGTTTTTGAATTCGTTAGAGATGTATTCTCCACCATTATCGCTCCTCAGAGCCTTCACTTGCTTTCCCGACTCTTTCTCCACCAATGCTTTAAACTCACAGAACTTTGAGAATGTTTGATCCTTCTTCTGCATGAAGAAGATCTGGCATTTACAAGAAAAGTCATCAACAAAAATAACATAATACTTATGTTTTGTTGTTGAAGCAACTGAGAATGGTCCACACACGTCTGTGTGAACTCTCTCCAGGATCACCGAAGCACGGTTCTCCTTTTCATAAAAGGTGGACTTTTCATACTTCCCCATGGTGCAACCCTTGCACTGATATAACTGAGCAAGTGTTCCCATTGGAAGTCCAGTAGATATTTGTTGCGTGATTTTCAAGGATCCATGATGAAGATGGCCCAATTGCCTGTGCCATAATTCGCCCTCATCCCGGCTCACCACTTTTTCTACCTTGCCCATCATGGCAGCGCAGCCATCTACCTCCAGCTTGTAGAGATTCTTAACTTGAATCCCTATCTTCTTGACTTGACCCATTGTTTTATGTCGCAGGAAAGTTTTTCCATCGCTGAAAACAACGTCATAGCCTTTGTCCTCCAACATTGCGACTGAGACCAAGTTTTTCTTCAGACCTGGAACATGCATAACATCTTTCAATTGAAATGGTTTACCTGAATCCCTCTGAAAGGTAATGGTACCTATGCCATTCGCACTGTATCGTCCATCGTCGCCCATCTCTATATGTATTTTGAGATCTTTCCCATCGTCGTCATGTGGAAGGAAGCGCCACTATTCAAATACCACACCGATCCCAATGCACTTGATGCCATGCATGCGATCAAGGAGAAGTCAAGTTCAAATTGCGAGGCAAGGGCCTCACCAGCTGCAGCTCCAACAGCGTTCTTGTTCTTCTTCTTCTGCAGACAGTTAGTAGCGAGATGCCCATGTTCGTGACAGTAAAAACACTTCACTTTGGACAAATCCAGCTTCTTGCCTTTAGACTCGGATTTTGAATGGAATTTTTTCCCCTTCCCTTTCCTTGCCTTGGTAGCCAAAGCACAATCCTCTTCATCATCATGTTTTGATAAAGAGTCATCTTTGGTTTTCCGCCTGAACTCCTCCTGCGCTATATCCGACCATAGTCATTCCCAATCTGGCAATTTTTCCCTTCCATTGACAGATTCTTGATAACTGTGTCAATTCTTGGGAAGTCCTAAGACAGCCAAGGTCACCAAATCATCATCAGCGACTGTTATTCCTACACTCCCCAGCTCATCCCAACTGATCTGAAAATAGTGGGCTAATTTGTTATGCTATGCAAGCACCCTCTACTTCATTATATTTAAACTTTACAGGACCTTGCTCCATGTGTTAAAATATGCAAGATAGATTATGTGTCAAGTTTATGCTTCTTCTTTTAAATGTTCATGTGTGAGGAAATGTTCTTTTAAATGGTTAAATATATGCTTTAAATAAATACACAGCAACATAACTTGCAGCAAACAATAACCATCAAAAACTTACAACAAGAACAAGATGATAAAGGAGTTCACCCCTCTCTGGGCTACATCTCCTTGAGCCTCCATCAATGGACTTGGCTCTCTGGGATTAATTTGTCAAAGATTCTTTTACAAGTTGTTTCTCAACTCCAATGGAAATTCTGACTGTACCATTGGAATCAGAATACATAAAAACCCCAAAAATGACTAATAAAACTCTGAAAACGGATCATGGTTCATCCGGGCATGACCTCTTCTACATGTGGCCTTAAGCTTCCTCGATCTTCTCTTTGGAAAAAAAACACATGTAAAAGTTCTCAAATGGATCTGAAACCTATCCCAAAGTGTTCAGAGCATAATAATTAGTCAAAAATGATTATTCAATCACAGAAAACAAACATAGGTTCATCTGAGCAAGACCTCAAACAATGAGGGCTTCAAGCTCCCTGGAGCTTCCTGAAACTTCAATGGTTAAAAACCTGCAAAAGAAGTCTTCAAATGGCTTTGAAAACAGTGCCAATGGATTCAGAACGTCCAAGAACCCCTAGCTGGGCTTTTTCGGCACCTCATTTAGCCAAAAAATGAAGAAGATAGGCCTCCTGCCATTCTCTTCCTTCAAGCTTGTTGTCTCTGGTTCGCCAAAACGCACATCTGTGTGCTCTAACCAAGAACACGCTCCAAATTCGTGCTAAAACCTAGCGCACACGCATAACCACAAAACTGTTCAAACTGTAGGACGGTTAGGGCGCACCCAGCCCCTAACTACCAAACCCATGGACACATGGATCATATGACCGCGTGAAAAAGGCTAGGTTCCAAGAACGAATGGGGTTATGCCATGTATCAGGTGCGTGGTTGTATAACCGTTTCAAACCAAATCCCGTGTGCAACCTCCGTATAGTGGTCACATGGGAGTGTGCACAGAAACCGCGGGCTAACCATTTGAAACCCCGCGCGAATGTGGAGTCGGGTCATATGGATTAACAATATAACCACGGGCTACCGTGCGCGCCAAACTCCATTTATACAATGGTCATATGTTAAATGCAATACAACCGCGGGCCTGGGCTAAGCCCCAGCCCGACCCCACACCAACCATACACATATACAAACTCAAATACATTATAACCCATATACATAACAAGTAACAATGTGTGGTATGTTGGTCAGGCAACCATTGTTAAAGCGCTGCACGCGCATGGAGGTCCGGGGTTCGAGTTCGGTGGACTCCATAAAATTTTGAACAAACAACCAATACAATGGTGCCACGTGGCAGCCCATGACTGGGCCACATGGCACCTCACCATTTGTCCCTTAAATGCCACGTGTCGCATTGTGATTCGACCACATCTGCCAATAATTGAATGCCACGTCACCAACTGCCATGTCATCATACGGCCTCTGCCACATCATCGTACGACCTCTGCCACGTCAGCCTGTACAGACTGTACGGTCAACACAATTTTTTTTTACATGTTTGGCGATTTGAACAGATCGTAATATCTCTCTCATCCGACGTCCGTTTGAACCCAAACGAGTTGCGTTGGGTTCATGACGACGAGGGCTACACCCCCATTTGTTTTGAGGAAATTCCGAGAACGTTGATTTTTGAGCTAAAATTTGACCCCTGGTCCAGATTTTGATCACCGACATTGGACAAACTTCGTGAGATATTTTGGAATGGAGTCACCCTTCTCCATCTTGATCTTCCTGAGTTTATCTTTGAGCGTCAATTTCCTATGGTCGTTGTTGTTTTGGAATAGATCTGTTAAAGCCTTCCACATTGCATATGGTGTGACTTTTCCATGGAGGTTTGAGACAATGTGGTCTTGTACTCCCTCCAACAGGATCATCCTCGCCTTTGCCACTTTCTTTTGCCATGCATCAAGATTTGCAATGTCTACAGCATCTGGCTTAGGAACATCCTTGTCAATGAATTCCTTCAAGCCATTGTCTTTGAGTATTGCCTCCATCCTGTCCTTCCAAGCAATGTAGTTCACGCTGCCCTCAAGTACATACTCTAACCTCAAGCCATTGAAAGTCATTTCGATATTGAATCAGTTGTAGCACCAAGAAAGTCTTTCTGCAAATTCGAATTATATCCAATCACAAACTCAACTTCTGCAATTTTCTGCACTCTGATACCATGTAGAAATTTTAATACAAATTATGTATTGCATGGATTCTCCTGATCTAACAATTATATGTCATTGTTAAATACAAAATTGTTTCTACTAAAATTCTTGCGGAATTTAAAACACGGTCGCCAATTGCAATATCAAGAAGAGAGATCAATCACACATAACACAAATGTTTTATCGGGAAAGCATAAAGCTAAAAACCCCACTATCATATATTATGTATATATCATGGATCATGAAACAATCTCATACAAAACTCTAATCCAAGAGCTCTCAGTGAAATATACAATCGTCTCACACTGTCATACAAAAATTGGCAAATGTATGTGTCAATTTACTGCCTCTAGACAGTATGTCTCCTCTGCGCAATCCCTGCTTATGGAAATCCCGGCAATGAATGAATCCCTCTTGCCTAGGCTGCGCATTCCTCATGGGCACATCCAATGTGTGTGTAGTTACATGAGTGCACCCACTAAAGTCACAATTGATAGTCAAATTGTCCCTTTCACCTTCATCTCAACTAGGTCTCCACTAGATCTGACATGCATGTAGTTAACAGTGGTAAATCTTTAGTTGCATGTGAGACCACTGATTGTGAATTAATTAATAATTAATTCACTGATCTCTCACTAGTGTAAGTTTAGTTACAACTAGTACAACTGAGCTTAACTCGCTTAACTGAGTTAAACTACTTTACAACTCACATAACTACACATATAACTCTGTTACAACTTCGAATTACTCAGTTACAACTAATTCAACTTGCATGTCCCACAAATCAACCTTTGAACTCGAATTTCCTATAGCTAACTAATTTGTCACTTTAGTTAACTATTTCCAAGTGCTCATTGAGAATAGATTAATATTTATTGTCCAACTATTATTAAGAAATAATAATAGTCGACATGCATCTATAAATAGAATTCGTTCACCATCTATAAATAGACCTCCACCTAAAAATAGCACGAGGCTCCATCTTAGTGTAGGTGCATAATTTTCACTAGGATCTTCTTGTTGAATCTCAACAATATGGATGTGAAGACAACATTCCTTCATGGGAACCTGAAAGAGGAAATCTACATGAAACAACCTGAAGGGTTTGTAGTAAAGGGAAATAAAGAGTTGGTGTGCAAACTGAAAAGATCCCTTTATGGTCTAAAACAATCGCCAAGGATGTTGTACCAAAGGTTCGACACATACATCCTTAGTTTGGTATTTGTGAAAAACAAAGTTGATCACTACATATATTCCAAGGAAGAATATGGGTGTTTCATATATGTAGCGTTGTATGTTGAAAACATGTTGTTGATTGGAAACAACATGGACGCAATAAAGGAGGTGAAGAATAAATTATCTTCCAAGTTCGACATGAAGGATCTCGGTGCAACTAACTTCATTATGGAAATGGAGATTAAGAGAGATCAAGCCGCTAGAAAGCTCTAGTTGAATCAGACAAAGTATATTAAAATAGTTATGAAACCTTTCAACATGCAGGATTGCAAACTGGTGAAGGTGTCAATTCTTGTGGGAGCAAGGCTAATTGTTGAACAGTGTCCAAAGACACAGGAAGAAATAAAGGACATAGCATGTGTTCCCTATGCAAGTGTTGTTGGTAGTCTAATGTATGTGATGATCTCCACTTAACCAGACATTGCCCATGCAGTGGGAGTGTTGAGCAGGGACAGGTCGACACCTGGAAAGTAGCACTGGAAAGTTGTCAAGAGAGTATTCAGGTATTTGTGTGGCATGAAGAACTATGTTATATGCTACCAAGGAAAACCTTGAGGTGCCAGTGGTAAATTAAATGTACATGGATTTGTCAACGCCAACTGGGCTAAAGATATGGATCGACGGAGGTTGACCAACGGATATGTCTTCAAGATGTTCGGTGAAGCAATAAGCTGGATGAGTAAGCGACAGGCGGTCATAGTCTTGTCAACAACAGAAGTTGAATACATGGAAGCCACTCATGGAAGCAAAGAAGCAGTATGGCTGCAAAGGATGTGTTCAGGAATTGGGTTTGAGCAGGGAGCTATGAAGATAAGTTGCGACAGTCAAAGCACAATATTTCTGGCAAAGAACCATGCTTATCATTCGAAGACTAAGCACATTGATGTACAATACCATTTCGTAAGAGATATGGTGGAAAGTAACAAGGTGCTACTGGAGAAAGTAGACACATTGGAAAACGTAGCAAACCCGTTGACCAAGTTTGTGATTGTTGTGAAGTTCTCATGGTTTCAGCAAAGAAGACAACAAGTGGGAGAATGTTGAGTTGTTATATTCTTTGTCGTGAAATTCTAGTCGAGGTGGATGACTGACGATTGAAATCGAGGTGGATCGATAATAGGTCGAAAGTCGAGGTAGATCGACAACAAGTCGAAGGTCGAAGTTAGTCAACCAGGTAAAATCGAAGGCGAAGGTCAAGACGGTTCGACATGGTAAAGGCATTGACAACAAGTCGAAAAGGTCAATCGAAAAGAGGTCGACAAGTGAGCATGTGGCGACCGACTGAAGACCGAATGAACGTCGACTAGTAATCCGACTTGTAGCCCACTGTAGCAAAATCCCGAGATTTGCAAGATTTGTAGCCAATGATCTACATGGATCTGTAACTGTTTTTGGGCGCCATGTCTTTAGGGTTTTTCCTATTGTAAAGACTATAAAGAGGTGTGTTGTAAGGTTGTAAAGGGTAATCTTGAATCTTTAGATGATGAATGGTTAATCGCCAAGAGTCTGTAATTTAGAGGTTGTTGGTCATGCAAATGTAAGTCGGATTGGCTATAGGGTTGTTATTGCACAGGCAAGAGGGTATGATGTCGATTGTGTCTTAGGTGTGGGACCAAGGTTAGACATGTAACATTTTATTCAGATTGAATAAGCCAACAAGAGAGCAGAACACTCAAGAAATGTTAGTTTTCCCGTTTTGGGTTTCCAGGGTAAAATCTGTGTACTGTGTGATTTCTTTGTCATTTATGTTCTTGATTAAATTCTTCTTTTCTTCTGCTAGGTTTAGTGTGGAAGTGTATCTCATTTCCTGACAACTACAACTCCATCAAGACTATGCACATTCAACCTGGGAAACCCTATTGGAGTTGCATTGTGGTGGGTAACAACAACATCTATTTGTAGAAAACCCAAGGATCGCTAATCAATTCCCATGAGATGGAAATCCGACTCAAAAACGCTCGCACTGAGGGTTTCCAAAACAACGTTGGCTCCAATACCACTCTCAAATTCGTTAACAATAATATTCTCCATTCATGCGCCAAGTGAGTCGGGTGCTTCTACCATCCATACGGGGAAACCGTCCCAATTATGATGTACCTCTTCCAAGCCGTGCATTTCATGGATTTTTCCCTTTGCAACACGTCTCACAAGGTGCCCCTTCTTGTCACTAATGCCCTATTCGACAACCTGTGTGGTAGAGTCGTTAAGTATAATTCATCAAGAATTTTATAGAGACCATCGGGAAGCATCCAATGGAATGGAGTGTGGTGCACGACGGTTCCATGTTCCATTACTCGTCTAGAATGCAGGCAGTGATGTTCACATTGGGGATTTGTGAAAATATGGGTCTTTTCGGTTTCGGCAAGTCTACTTAGGCTAAGCACCATTACCATACAAATCATAAAGGTGAGCTCATAATTCATGATTACGAGGCTGAGTATCAATTTTATAAAGATTTGGCTAATGGGTCACAGGATATACCTTTTCTAAGCAAGGTCGACATTGATCTTCCTCCGATGCAGATTTATTTATGAGGTTCCTTCTCTAGATGGCATTCCTACTCTAGAATTTAGTAATAAAAGCTAGACATGGAACATCAGCTTGACAACCCTAGTGTCATGGGAAAAAAACATGCAAGTAATAGTAATGGAGAGCTCAAAACACATGCAAGTAATATAGAGTTGTCATGGAAAAAAAACATGCAAGAAATAGTACAAAGTAATGCAAGGGGGAAAGAGCTTCAACATGGAAATGGACATGTAATAGTACAATCTAATCCAGTGAGAAATGACTTACCTATGATACAGATGCAAGATTAGTGCAAGTGGTGAGAAATACACTATCTCACAGCCTTGAATTATTTTTTTCCATCATTTTCTTAGTTTATTTCCTTCAAAGCATTAACATGAGTGGGAATCGGGCCTATATGCAGGGCATGGTCCACCACTGCACCAACCTCAGTTGCTCTCTGTTGAATAGTCGATTGCGAGAGCTCCCCATGTTGAAGAAGCCCAAGGTTGTTTTGTTGCTCCCTGCAAGCTTCCTTGGGGAAATTGAAAGCCGCAGAGGGACCTCCAAGGTAGAAAACGATGGTGTCATAGGTCCTGAAAGCAGC
>ML782383.1:2242759-2281119 GCA_009831015.1 Picea engelmannii | reverse complement strand
AATGATTTTGTTTACCATAGGGTTAGATTTAGCCTTAACACTTTTTAAAAGATGTTTAAGGGTTAGGATAATGAAGAAATGAATAATTGAGAGATGTCAAAAGGTGAGATTAGGAAGCAAGATAAATGATTTTGTTTACCATAGGGTTAGATTTAGCCTTAACACTTTTTAAAAGATGTTTAAGGGTTTTATGGAGTTTAAAAATGATTTTGATATTCTTTTTAGTTATGAGTTTAGAAATATGATTAGTAATTCCATGGATGTAAGAAAGAGAAATCAAAGCTAAATGTGGAGTAGAGGATGGGGCTTTTTTGTTTCTAGAAGGAAGGACTAAGTGAAAATATTTTTTTATTTAGGAGGTGGAGTACATTAGTGAAGTGGCCTTTTTCTTTATCCAGTTTTTTTTTTAATAATATATTATCTTTCAACATTGGAATTTTCTTTTAATAATATATTATCATACAAAAATTTCCAATATACTTTCTATTTCTATTGGTAGAGAGGGATATATTATCCTATATATTATATATATTAAACAATATAATTTTTAATAATATATTATCACACAAAATTTTCCAATATAGAGAGGGATATTAGTGCGTGTGCATTTGTTGGAGATTTCACTGTATGAGTTTTAAAAAAGTAGAATGTAAAAAACAAAGGTAAGAATGATGTAAAAATTGTTAGAAAGAGTATGTTTTATAAATATGATGAAAAATAGTTGTTAGAGAGAGAATTTAAAAAAAAATAAAATTAAATAATATAAATGAAAAAAGATTAAGTAGGATGAGAAAATAATCCTAACTAGAAATAGTAAGAATAATAAAATATTATAAATGAAAAATAGATTCATAAAATTAATAAAACAATGAAAAAATATAATTTTTTTTATTATTATGAATAAGCATGATAGATAAAGAAACAACAAAATAAGAAGGATAGTGAAGAAAGGAGAAAACAATTTTTACTAATAAAGAAAATAATGAAAAGGGAATAATGCCAAGGATATTGAAGAAATGAATAATTGAGAGATGTCAAAGGGGGAGATTAAAAAGAAAGGTAAATGATACATGAGAGGGGAGCAAAAATAAAGAGGAAAATGTTTATCATGATTGATTAAGTATATAGCCATCTTCCAATTAAAGTTGTTGGGATGTTGTTATATTTCAAGAGCTTCACTAATGATACCAGAAGAGTAATAATGTGTTGATGTAAGGATTTTTGATTGGTTAAAACATATAAGATGTATGGTGGTGTGGGAATATTTTGGGATTGCTTCAAGATAACTTTTGATTGATTTGTACTTGTTTGTCTAATGTAGGATTTTTTTGCAAGAGCAAGGAATTTGATTAGTAATGCCATGGATGTAGGGAAGAGAGACCAAAGCTAAATGTGGGGTAGTGGATGGGTTTTTTTTGCTTCTAGAAGGAAGGGCTAAATGAAAATATTTTTTTATTTCGGAGGTGGAATAGTCATTGGATCTAAGGACATTAGTGAGGTGGCCTTTTTCTTTATCCAAAAGATAAGGGGATGATATTAGAGAATTATCTTGTTGGTTTTTCATGGTAAATTGAATATGGGAAGAGTTGTTGTTAAGGTGACCCAAGAAAGAATTCAACGAAGCATGGTCATGGGGTCACACAACACAACAAAGAGATATCCTCAACAAACCAAAATCAATAGGCTAAGGTTTCACAATGTTCCATAAAATATACTACAAAATCTTATACCATCCATATGTCTTCTAGTTATATAATGCAACTTTATTTTTATAACAAGGTTAATTTTTAGATAGTTCTTTGTTAATTATGATGAGATGAGATATATATACAATTTTTAGCAAATTAAACATATTTGATTAAAAAAGTCAAATTGTTAAATTGAATGTCATTTTATAGTTATTTTAATTATCTTAAAAATTATATATATATATATATATATATATATATATATATATATATATATATTACTTTTTCTTTTAATTCACTAATCTCTATAAAAAAAAAGTAATTATGAACATCATTCTCTACTAAAATTATAATTATGATATTTTCTAAAAAAACATTTCAATTATTTTGTTTAACACTATTAATTATTAATTATGTTAATTTTTTTTTTTTTAATTTTAAGATTGATTAAATTTAAAATTTGTTTTAATTATTATATTTATTAAATTAAAAAAATATTAAGAATAGAGTGTACTTAATAAGTTAACTTAATTAATAGTAATTTCTAAAGATATAACCATGTGGTTATGTTTCATTACATGAATTTTGTTTTATAGTAGTTAGCTTCTTTAACGTAAATATTGTACTCAATCTTTCATATATTACTCACTCTTTCTTATATATAAAATCTATTTTTTAAATATAGAAGTATTTAAAAAAAAATATTAATAAGCATAATTTTTTTTTTCTTAATTTGTTAATAATTTTGTGAAAAGTTAATAAATTTTAACTTTACATATGAGGATTTATATGATAATTTTATTTTTTTAAAGTAAAAAAGAGCAGAACCCGTTGTATTAACTTTTCAAAAAAAGGTTACACCAAAAACACTATGTCTTCCAGTTGTCCCGACGTGTAAGCGGAAACCGAGACAGTTGGCTATCTATGTTATCTGTGAGGAAGATCGATTAGTTGCCATTTGTCTTGCCCGAATGAAACCAAGACAAGTGGTCTCCATTGGTATGAAAAAAATAAGCTTTGAATCTGAGGGTTACAAAATAATGGTGTTTATCCATGACTAGCTTCAAAAAAGAGAAATGAACGAAACCTATTAACAATGATAATTTAATCGGTGTCCTCCCCTTCATTCATGTCGCCCTCACCATCCTCTTCATCTCCCTTAGCTGTCATCACGAAGGCCTGAGCTTACGTCGGGCAGTGCTATCCTGGCTAGGTATTGGAGTATTCTTCGTAGAGTAGGTCTACTCATTGGCTGACTAGACTGATGCAATGGATTATGTCCTCCACCAATCTCTGTAGCTCAAAGATTACCTTCAGGTGGTCTGGGTGGAGGAGTGGCACGTGGTCGCGCCTCGCCTCTTGCATGACAGACAAAGAATGTGGCATAAGAACGGTGCCACCCTCTCTATCCAAACTAGCCTCTGACGCCTCGCCTTCCATACCAGTTGTCGCGGCCTTGGCTACATTGTTTTGTCCCAGGTTCGTCGTTGGAGGGGTCTTTGTTGCTCCTGTGGTCGGGTTTGCATCCATCGCTGCCTGAGTTTCTTCTATAATGTAGCAGGGGGGGGGAAATCACTTAATTGGGTTGCTTCTATGGTGGAGCTATGAAAATCCTTGAAGGCCCGCTCAGAAGTTTCCCAGGGAAAACAAGTCAGCGGGTTCTAGTTGTCTCGGACATTGAAAAGAAAGTGGGCTAGGGGGACATGGATGGGTGCCTCTGGGATGATTTCCTCAATAGAGGCCATGGGAGGAAACTCACGTTTTTTGGATTTTCAGAAAAGATGTGTCCTGGCCATAGAAAATGCCCTCTTGAAGATTTGTTGTTGCCTTCTGCGCACAGTCGAAGCATACCATGCAGCCCCCCTATGGGGCTTGCCTCGTTCCCTTGGCATTTGAAGGTGCCAAGAGTTGGTTCTCGTGGAAATTGGACAATTATAGTCACACCAGAGTGCAAGGATGCTCCAATGTTGCGGCTTCAGCTCCAAATGAGCGCCTTCCTCTCCAAAATCAAGTGAATGCATGAGGATTAAAGTGACCAGATCCGCCATTAAGGATCTCCACTGATTGCTCTATAGTTTCGTTCCATTCATGCACGCGAGAAGTCTTGGGTAGTCGGCCCGACTGAACCAACTTGCCCTCATCCTTAATGGTGAAGGGATGGGGGGTGGTTCATTTAAGGCCCGACCAAGAGCTGTACCACATGGTCCTTTTGTGCTAGGTGGCACCCCATCTGGGGGTGGGTAATATTTGTTCACAAGGTGCTGACAGCGGGTTGAGAGTTTTGTAGCTTTCAAGATATGAGGATCCTAGTAGATGCTCTCCCTTTCCCTTGCTACCCCTTCATTTGCTAGGAAATCCACTATAGTGTTCGCTTCCCTTTTCACATGGGAGGGAATAATACTGAGATTGGGCCTAAGTAAGGCACCAAAATTCCTCTAGCAGTCCTAATAGTCTCTAGCTGGGCGAGATTTTCCATGGATGTTCCCAGTGGAGGATTTTCTTAATTAGCCTGATGATGATTTGAGAATCCCCTTCCACAATGAGATTGTGGAAGTGGTTGTCAATTGTTGCTTGTGTGCCCTGGAGGAGGCCCGTCAGTTCCACAACATTGTTTGTATTTTATCCAATAAAACCTGCTACAAGATAGAGGATTTGGCCATCTAAGTTTCTGAGGGTGGCTCCAAATCCAGCTGGTCCTGGATTCCCTTTGAAGGCCCCATCAAAGTTGACCTTTATAAATCTTGCTGGAGGAGGGGACCAGATAATTGGACTTCTTTTTTGGGGATAGCTTGGATTTTTCACAAGCTGATTATTTAGGTTGCGCTGCCAGTATTGATGGATGCGCTGCTCTTTCCCGTATGAGCTTACATATTTGTCCCCATACTAGTTCCAGAGTGGATGCCTTGGAGTGGAAGATTCTTTTGTTCCGTTCCTTCCAAATTTGCCAGAGAGTGAATCCTGGGAGTAGGATCCAAATGAGGGCAATAATGGGATTTTTAAAAGATAGCAGGTCCCAGTTCTCTATTGTGTCTCTGATACTGGTCTTGTTCCAATTCATCCTGCGCATTGCTTGAGCCCCTTGGTCCCATATCCCCTAGATAAAAGGACATCTGTTGAAGAGATGTTCCATAGTTTCCTCTTGTTGTTGGCATAAGGGGAAAATTGATGGTCCGATGAAGCCTCTTTTTCTTAGATTATCCCAAGTGAGGATATGGTTGTGGACGGTGAGCCATAGAAAGGTTGACACCTTCGGCTAGAGGAAGGGGATCCAAACCTTGTTCCAGATATTCTCCTTGTCATGAGTCTAGTGATTACACTACAGATAGTAGGCTTCTTTGACTAAAAAGTTACTTGTAGTGGAGTGCCCCCATCTAAGAATGTCCGGGCCTTCTCACTTGGGGATTTTCCTATGGCTGGCATAGTGCTGCTAGGCATGCAGGTCTGAGTTTAGTGGTATCTGTAGTTCTTGGGTGGAAGTCTTCCATTTCCGCCAAGGTAGAGGTATGATTCCCAGTCGCCAAAATTCCTTTACATGCTGAGGGAGGTCCATGTGAAGCAGTTGCCTGATGGGGCTTAGCTCTTCTATCTGATCTAGAGGTTTTTTTTGCTGCCACAAGTCCTACTAGAAAAGTGCACTTTATCCATTCCAGATCTCCCAAAAGGCATGTTTTTGAACAAGTTCTCTATTTTTCCAGGCTATATTCCAAATGTTGGATCCTTGAATCTGGTCATTGTGACGGATGAGCTTGTCTACACTCATGTTTGGAGCATACTTTTGTTTCCAAATTTTCACCTAGGGTGCAGTGGGGGACTTTAACCATCTCCACCACATTTTATCTCCCATGACTTGGTTGAGTTTCCCTAGGTCTCCCAGTCCCAATCCTCCCCATGCTTTAGGCTTGCAGAGCTTGTCTCAACCTACTAGCGCTCACTTCTTGTTCGGTTGGTGCCCATGCCACAGGAAGTTTCTCTGGAGGTTTTTGATGGCCCTGATGACCTGTTTAGGTGCTGCCAAAACTGTGAAGAGGTAGGTAGGTAGGGCTTGCAGAACTGACTTGAGAAGCACCAACCTTGCTGCAATGTTGAGAGGTCGAAAGGTCCAATTTCTAAGCCTATTAGAGATGGAGAGAAGTAGGTTGTCCCAGGAAATGGATCTTGCTGGAGCCCCTATGAGGGGAATGCCAAGGTAGTTGGATGGAAGGGAGCTCTTGGGTATGCCCAAGAGTCTTGAGATGTGGTTCTGAACCCCTATCGGGGTGTTGAAAAAAAAAACATTGGATTTTTCTAGGTTGAGGGCCATGCCTGAAGCTTCTACAAAGTCGGAGAGAATGGAGATGAATTTGATAGCTTCTCGAGTAGTGGGGGTATTCAAAAGGAGGGTATCATCAACGAATTGGATATGCGAGGGTGTTGGATGAATATTATGCAAGGGTAGGCCTTTAAGGGTACCTTCTAGTATCATTGTCTTAATATACCGCCCTAGACCTTCTGCCATGAGGATGAAGAGGAAGGGAGAAAGAGGGTGCCCTTGTCTTATGCCCCTAGAGGGAGTGAAGGGTTGGTTGGTAGGGTACCTTGTTTACCAGGATGGAAAAAAAGGCCGACGAGGTCAGTTTTAAGATCTAGACTATCCAATGATGATCAAAGCCAAAGACGTAGAGCATAGAGCGGAGATACTGCCAGTTGACTCTATCGAAAGATTTTGAAAGATCGAGTTTAATAAGAATACCTGGGGTTTTAGTCATCCTGAGGGAGTGTATTACCTCATGAGACAGAATGACATTGTCCATGATTTGTCGTCCCTCTACATAGCTTGACTGTTCCTTGGAGATAATGAATGGCAGGATTGTCTTGAGACGTGTAGCAATCACCTTTGTAATGATTTTGTATATAACATTGCAGAGTGTGATTGGTCTGTATTGCTTGCGATGGGTAACCCTTTCCTCCTTCGGAATTAGAGTGAGGAAAGTTGCATTGAGGGTTGTTAATACTTGGTCGGAGGTTTGCGATTCCTCCACAACCTACCTTACCTCTTCCTAGATTAGATCCCAACAATGGTGGAAGAATTCAGTAGTGAAACCGTCTGGGTCGGGTGCCTTGTCTGGCGGCATTGCTTTAACTGCCTAATCTACTTCTTTCTAAGTAATGGGTCTCAATAGAGCTTCATTCTGTTTTGGAGTCATAAGGGAGGGTATGTGCCCTGTTATCCTCTGAATTGTTGTCGATCTATCCTTGTTGGTTTCTGTTAGGAGATCTTTGTAGTAGGTGTTAAGTTTTTCAAAAATCTGGTTGTGTTCCCTGATTGGGTTTCCTTGGGCATCTTCCAGATGAGTTATTCAGTTGATGTAGCATCTATGGTTCACAACTCCATGAAAGAATTTTGTGTTCCTCTCGCCCTCTTTGAGCCACTGGACTCTGGATTTTTGTTGCCATAGTATTTCCTCTTTATTTTTCCTTTCCTCTAAACTTTATTGGAGCTCTGCTTCCTCCGTCATTAGTTCTGTTCTTCTGGTCCTTGAAAAGAAGATTTCCTGCAGTTCGGCTAGCCTATTTTCAATAGCCTGCATGTTTTGAAATATGTTTCCAAAAGTTTGCTTGTTCCATAGCTTTAGAGAGTTTTTGAAGTTTTTAAGATGTTGTTGGAATTTGTACATGCAGGTACCATGGTCTATTTCTACTTGTGCCCACCAAGACTTTGTGAGATGATGGAAATTGGGGTGTGATAGCCATAATTTCTCAAAGTGAAAGGGTTTGTGCTGTGGCACGGTCCCTGTTTCTAGGCAGAAGGCGACCGAAAAATGATCTGAGCCTGCCCTTGGGAGAATGAGGCTCTCCATGCTCAGATCCCATACGAGTAATTCTTCTACTATGAGGAAGTGATACAGATGGCAGGCCACTTACTAGTGCCCCGATCTGCGGTTGGACCAGGTGAAAGTTCCATTGCATTTCTCTATGTCTATTAGATTTAGTGAGTCTATGAGGGTTTTGAGCTTACCACTATCAGGCTCCAGTCGCTTGGTTCCACCTTTCTTCTCCTCTAGCGTCAGGATCATATTGAAGTCACCGCCTAGGATCCAGTTGGGCATACACAACAAGGTTTTGATATGAGTTATTCGCTTCATGAGACTATCCTTGTCCTGCTGACTTTGGGGCCCGTAGACATTTGTGATGTAGCCTTCCTGAGTTGACCCTGTGATCATGAAGAGGGCGGTAAGCATGCCCAAGGTAGAGAAGGGTTCACTTAGGGTAACAGTATTGGGGTTCCATAATATGGCTAATCCTCCTAACGCTCCAGTGGAGTCGGTGTGTATGGATTCACATCCCCGCCAGGTTCTTTGGAATATGATTTCTGCTTTCGGTACTGCACATTTTGTCTCCTGGCAGGATTTTTGGCTTTTCACCTCTGATCGAGTATCGTAGGATCCATTGTTTGGATCTACCATTAAGTCCCCTAATATTCTAGGTGATTATCTTCATCATGAGGTTTTGTTGGGTTAGGTGGAGGTATCCCTCCGAGAGCTTTTGGATCTGCCCAGAATTGAGCATGAGATTTCCTGCCTCCTTGATAAGATGATGGGCCAACTTTCGTCCTCTTCTTTTGTTTTCTTGAGGTATCTTCTTCGAGTCTGAGTTGGGATCTGTGGCTATACCCAGCCTGGTTGTGGAGCCAGCCGTGGATTCCAGAAAAAAATTATGAACTTTGCAGAGCTGCTCTTCAGGGAGGGCTTGTAGATCCGTTTGATTTAGAGCTTCTTCTAGTTTTTCCAGATCTATGTCTGCCAGGTCATGGTCTTCCAACTGCATGTGGATGTCTGTGTCCATGGCGCCGCATTCTTCTGGCCCAACCTTGTTGCATTGGATCAATGAAGGTGTAATCTGGTTCTTTCCTTTAACTGTGTGCGGATCTTGAATTTCTTCATCTTCTGGTAGTTGGTTTAGGATCTCATATGAGTTTTTGGTTAGGACCGTGGTCTTGGGGTCCGCCTGCTGTTTCTTTGGAGGGTTTATCTTCTTGCTTGTGACCTCGCTGGATTTGGTTGCTTAGATATTCAACGGACAATCCCTAAAAAGGTGTCCATGTTCATGACACTTCTTGCAATGGAAATGAATGTGTTCATAATCTAGAGTTTGTTGCCAGTCTTCCTCTTGATATTCTAGAGTAACAGATCCTGGAAGAGCGTGGGAGATGTTCATGTAAACACATATTCGGGCATATGAGGTGTATTTTATTTGCCTTGTGGCCTCTGAAGCTTTGACATAGTGCCCTACTGTGTTTCCTATTCCCATAAGGATTTCCTCCAACCAAAACTCTTGGGGTAGAGAATAAAGTCGAATCCAGACTGGGGCCATTGTAAAATTTTCCTTGTTCGGAATGAATCTGTTCGTCCATAAGCGTAGGAAAAGCCCAGTCTAGTTGTAGAAGTATGGTCCATTTTCAAAAATTATGTCCTTATCCTCTAGGTTATACAAGATGATTGTGAAAAAATCTTTGGAACTTAGTTGGATTTCATAATCTCCTTTAGGGTTCCACCAGTGCTTGATCTAATGGGTTAGGTCACGTTCAGATGGCCATAGTGCCAGGAACTTGCTGATGAGGGCATGCTCACGCAGGAATTGGGTGTGTTCGCCCACCCTTGTTGAGTTGATGAGATATCTTGGGGGTTTCTCCGATTGCGGGATGCATTTGCCCTTCTCCCAACCTCAAGGTGCTTTTGGATGGGACAGACCTACATCCATGTCCATCACTTTCCACAACCCTTGTTCTCTATCTAGGATTTGGTCTCGTAGATGCGGCGGTGGCTCGAAGGAAGGACGCTTCTCTCTTGCACCCGCCCTGTCATTGGCGGTTACGTTGTTGTACGAGGGGGGCTACCCTCCCTCCACCAGGCTCATTCTGACTGATCAATCATGAGGTCTTCCTGTTACAAATCGTAGCAGACGGGAGGTTCAATGGAAGAGAGTTTAGGTCATGCGAAAGGTGTGTAGGAGAAGCGTTGCAAAGCGCTAGGGTTTCACTCCTCTTGAAAGTGCCATCTCTTTTATATGATACATTTTTAAAAACTAAATAAATCATAATTAAATTTTCTTTTATAAAAAAACTAAAATAAAATTGTCCTCTTATTTTATTTTTTTAATACTTATGATCTTTTAAGAGAAAATATATATTCTTAACTAGTGGACTCATTCACAACTTTTTCATGATACTTGCTTTTATAATTATTTATCTATATTTGAATTTATAAAGTTAATTTTATATGTAATATATTTGTTTTACAAATAGCTTTTGTTTAATACAAAATTAATTTTATAGATAATATATTGGTTTTACAAATAGTTTTTTTTTTAATTGGCTTTATAAATTTTGTATTTTTATATTTTATTATAATAAAAATGACTTTATTTAAAAAAAAAATTATAAATATTTTTTATTTTATTATAATAAAATAGCTCAATATTCTTTTAAAATAATGGAATACACGTGTTTTTTCAAATATCATGGAATAATAATTTTAGACCAAACATACATTAACTTAAGGATTTTATAAATGTGAAAATTTTAAGTTTTTTTTCAAATGTCATGGAATAATAATTTGATACCAATCATACATTAACTTTACTTAATAATTTTACAAATGTGAAATTTTTTATTAAATAAAATTATCTTACCTTGAATAAGAATAAGTGATTTTTCAAATATCATGAAATAATAATTTGAGATCAAACTTGCATTAACTTTACTGCATTTTACAAATGTGAATTTTTTTATCAAACAAAATTCTTTTAGTTTGAGGATTTCATTTATAGAGAAAAATGTAAAGGGTCATTGACTTCGTTTCTCTTATTTCCTTACTCACAACGGATGGGTATTTTTTTAATTTTTTTTTTTAGAGGATTTTCGTGGGCAAAGAACCCTAACCTAAAAGGATGAATCAATCGGTTTTTCTTCGTTCTTAATGAGAACATGTACCGAGAAATATGAGCAATTCGGTTTCTCTTTGTTTCTCACCCATGAGTAAATAGTGTGTTCTTCACACTTTTTTTTTTGTGTTCATGTTTAAAAATATCTCAACTCAAAAAAAGGTTTGTCTCATAGTTTTGCCTTAGTATCGTATATTAATATGATATTATGATATTGTGAAAGTATTACTTTAAAGAGTGAGTGATTCATATAAGAATGATTATAAGATTCAAAGTCATAAGGGTAGGTTATAGTCTTATCTAATAGAGAAAGTTTATAAAAGTAATGGATGCTAACCTTAAAAAGTAAAAAAGATCTCCTCAATGTGTATTTAGTTTCTATTAGAAATATCAATACAATCATTTTTGTCTCTTAAAAAAACTAGAAATATAATTTCTTGTAGGTAGATTCAAACATTATTATAAATATGCATTAAGATCACTCAAAGATTGTAGATAAACACTAAACATCACAACAAGCATCACATATAAGACAAGTATGAGTCAAAAACATTATTGATCTTCTAGTAATTCCTCACAAATATTATTAGGGACCTAATTTCCCTAACCCTTCACGTAGGTAGAATAATATATTTTCCATGTAATAAAGGATGATATTAGAAAATAAGGCCTAGTAATAAGGAAGAATAAGTCAAATGTAAGAAGACCTAATACAAGCTTTCGCTTTTAGAAAAATCTTCCTCTATATTCTTCTTTTGGTAGATAGATTTAGTATAAATAGGAGTCGAGGGCATGATTATTTTTTGTCTTGAGAATTATTATAATAGAGCTCTACTCTACTGGAGGTTGCCCCCTTGAAGAGGCTAGTGAACATTGCTTCCATTAAATAAAGGTATCATTTTGTTGTGCTAGTTCTCTATATTATGTTATTATGTTGGTGATTCATGTGATCTTCCTCCTACATTTTGGTTGCAAAATTACTACACATTTCTTCCTATTAATAATTTGGGCATTTCGCCATGACAATATTATTCAGATTGGACTATAACTCTGTAAGAGTAAAAAAAAAAATACTTTGGGGCCTGCTCACACCTTTATTTGAGACTTATCCCATTGAATTCCTCTTCTCGTCTTGATCGCAGTGATACCTGGCAATTTTCAGCTTCTTTTCCTGTAGTCCCGACCCTCTTACTTGGGACCTATCCCATTGGATTCCCCTTTTCACCCTAATCGTTGTGATACCTTTCTCTCGTAACCCATTTTCTATGCGGGCCCACATGCCCCCTTCCTGAACACCCTTTCACCATGGCCCACACACGTAGCTAAGATCTTGAAGCATGCCTCAACATAGATAATTTTAGGGGTGAAATTTCGTCCATAGAAAAAATTTCAGGGTTTAAATTTTTGAAGGGGCGAATTTTCATTGCAGTGATGTTTAAAAAAATTATAATGTTTATCCCATATATTAGAATAAAAATATATATATGGGAGAGAATTCATACCTTATAAAATAATAAGAAAATCGGTGGAAAGAGGGTCTGCCCTCCCGATTTCATGAACAAATTTCTAGTTCGCCCGATGTTTTTAGAATCAAGATATTTGGTGAGTGCATCACCCAGATTTGGGTGTTTTTGGAATTGTTTTAGCCTGCATCTCCTCATTCTAGGGCTTGATGGCAACCATTTCTCCAACCTCTCCTCAAATGAAGGCTTTATTGCACCAATTTCGCATCTAACATTGCAACACGATATCTTCACCGGCTAGATGAACATTGTGTTGTAGTAAAGGCCTTGTTAGGGTGCCCTTTCCAGATAAATCTTTAGGCTTCTAGTGGAGGTGGTGTAAACTGTTGCAATAAGTTTTGTAATACTCATACATGAGCTTGCCTAAATACCATTGACTCTCACTCTCAATTTTGTTCATTATTATGGAATAAGCATGAGTGTGAGCTATTGAGTTCACATGGATTTAGCCAAAACCCACTGACCTTATGGAAATATCCATTTATGGTTAATATAGGAGAGCTTACTGGTCACACATCTAGAGTATTGCATATAGCATAGGTATTCATTTTATTAATCTATGTCCAAATGGATGTCGTGATGACAGTGTTTGTTTATGTGATGACTATCTTTCCTTTGTTTTGTATTTTCATAGTCTAGATGGGTACACTATTGCATCGGCTACAGGATATGAGACTCTCAAGTTTTGGAAAGTCTTTGAATCTCCTAATACCTTAAAGAGGACCAAGAGTAAAGATGTGGCTGGTGCTTTTAACATGTATCTCACGCCCATATGTTAAGCAATTTGTCTGCATTCAGGAATGAGCACATGAGTATTATTTGTGATATAATAATAATTTCTTTCCTTTTTTATGCATTTCTCTTACATTCAAGAAATGAGGTTTCTAAATATTATAAATTAAAAATAGAACTTTCCATCCTAATTCATGTAGCTCAATGACAATCATAGGCTTAGGATGTTCTACTGCTTGACCATGTCTATTTTCATGAGTTCACATTTAGTGTACTAAGAGGTTTCTGCAGATACTCATGGCACAGTATATAGTTTCATTTTGAAATAAATGGGCCTATTCAAGTCTTGTATAAGTCTAGGATGAAGCATATTCACTCTTCTTAGCTAGGAAGAAGACCTTTACTCACTGAAAAGTGATGATCTACTCATTGAGTTATTCAGTGCAACTCCATCAATGTCGGACTTGTAAACTAGATTGATATTGACTTAGATGCCATCCTAGTCATGCACAAGTCTAACATTGATGAGCCTGCATTGAAGAACTTGATATTGTTCTTTAATTAATGAGAGGAAAGGGAAATCTTCTCAGGTAACTCATACTAGAGTGCTCGTGTTGTAGGAATAAATAGTTATATCCCTTGCAATTCATATCGGGCATGGAATTATGTTGTATTGAAGATATTGTACAAATTGAAGATACTATAAGTCTATCTTGTTTAGCATATTTGTTTTTCACATTCTTTATAATAGCTCTGTTACCATTCACGGATTCACTTTTAGTGTATGAATATGTTTGTGCATATATTCCATATATAGTTTTGCTATCAACCGAGGGACATATTAAACAACCAAAATCCCAGTTAGGGATAGGTCTAATAGTGAAGGACTTGCATTGAAGAACTTGACTAGTCAATGATCACTTTTCGGTTGAGTAAAGGTCTTCTTCTCAGGTAAGAAGAGTGAATGTGTTTCATCTAGAGCACTTGTAGTGTGCGCAGATCCATTTTATTTTTATCAAAATATGTATTTGACATTGCATAATCTCGTTTTTTTAAATTTGTAGCTTTGCCAAGTGTTGGTGGACATATGCACCTATGGATGTCTACCACAATTTTCCCAGGAGTTTATAAACAGTACCAAAGTTGAGGAGTTTGTTGAAACCTAGACAACTTTCATCTTTGAGGGACGTCATCCTAAACAACCAAAAGTATGGTTAGTGACAAATCTAACATAAAAGGATGACACTAAAGAACGCATTGACTAGATTTCTTGTGGTGTGGACCGATTTACCTTTTAATCAACTTAATACATATGTATTTGTAATCGGTTTTTTTGAATTGTAGCTTTGCCAAGTGTTGTCTACCACAAAATATTCCCAGGCATGTATAACGCCACCAAAGTGGAGGATTTTTCTGAAACCTAAACAACTTTCATCCTTGACTCAACTGAAAAGTGTGTCAGTTACAAATCTAACAGGGAAGGACTTGCACTGAAGGGTCTTCTTCTCGGGTAAGAAGAGTGAATATTATGTTAATTGCTATAATAACAAACATGCTGAAAAAATTGAAATTCTCCAATACCCCATCAATGTGCACAAGTTGATATGTCTAACTGATCTGTCTTTTATGTTTAAAAATCCCACTGAATACAAAATCAGTGAAGAATTTTTTTTAGAGAGAACACTGACTTGATGGATCTGTACATTACTTAGAAGTATTTTCATCCAATATATTTGAAACCCGTCAGTAGTCAATTAGAATACAAATCTAATTTGATAGGGTTTTGAAATGTTCCTGACTTGGTTTATAATGCTATGCTGCTTATGGACATTTGAAAACATTTATTTTCCTAACTAAATGTAACTTTTGTAAATAAACAAAGATGCGTTAACAGTTTGATCTCCTTATTTTAACAACAAAAGGAATTAGTTATTTGGCAGAAATAGCTTGTTTAAACCTTTCAATCATTACTATCTTGTCATATTTTTATCATCAGAGGATTTTTAATTGCTAAGCCAATTGTTTAAAATGAAAAAAAAGTGGTAATGATAGTGGCTAGATTTAGAGTATATGAGATCAACAATTTTTGGCATAAGCATAGTTTTTAGCTGGCACATGAAAATGATTTTTCTTTCCCAATCCTTTCTCTTTTATTTTCTTGGAATCCTCCCTTTTTTCCAGACAAATTGTCATGTATATGCTTTTTTCATTTTCTCCAAAACCTTGACAACCATGTTGTGCAGAAGGTATTAGAAGAGTCGGTATATGTGCAAAAGGTATTTGATGATACATAATATCAACAATGGTTGCATGCTGGTTAATAACTTCTAAAGATCCTAAAACGTTACCGAAGGTAAATTTTGTTGATTATTAGATCATTGACATTTATGATATGTTGTATTTAACTGTGGCTTAAGTCTCAAAGATTTTCTAGGTTTCTTTGAATATTTCTATGTTTCTTTGAATGTGTTACCGCAAAACTTAATACTAGGGTTTGTATTGAACTTGTAGGGTAGTATTTGCAACTTGATAAATTTTCAGGTCGTTGTAATTAAAGAAAATTTCATATAATTGCTAACATCTTTTCATTGGTGGTACTTTTGTTAGGTGAAGAATTTTTTTTTCATGTTCTTCTCTTGTTGCTGCTTCATTCATTGGTTTCAATAACTTTAATATCCACTCAGAAAACACAAAATACAAGAGAGATGTCGATGGATTCAAAGTAAAAAATTGAGTTTTTTGTACATCTTAGTGGGCAATACTTATCTAGAATATGGCTTTCATCTTTAGTCAATATTTTGCAAGGAGCAAGGATATAAGTATATATGTTCTAGACCTTTGTGAACCAGATGACAAATATGATTCACATTTCAAATTATCTGAATTTTTTTGAATTTGATGTGTCTGGGTAACTCTACAACAATTTAGTTAGGCCTAAGTTACACATTTTTTTATGATAAACACAACCAATAGTTTCTTTTCTAATTGACATGACAATGATTTGATTGATTTCTATGTTACTTTTCATCAATGATATTTGACACATTATATTTCCGGAATACATGCCCCCCATTTCCAAATGTTTGTAGTCTCTTGAAACAATTTCTGGATATTTCTTTATGGCTAGAAATTCCTTGGATTGTGATGTTGTTTGGAATAACTTTAGAAGTTAAAATATTTAAATCCCAAAATCTAGTTGATCATCGCCTGAATTTATACATTGCCTATGTTGTTCTGGTTATGTTGATTTAGATTTTAAGGATTCAACCAATTTTTATATATAATATCCTTTTGCATCTACATTTTGATGCAACCCCTTCTTCTGGAATGATTGCATATTCTTTTGTGGGATAGACTCTGTTAACTGTGTTTTTGTGCAAATATTGGTAGAATTTTATTAAGTTGGTCTTTTTTTTTGGTCCTAGTGACAATTAGGATGACATATTTAATGCAACCATGATCAAATTTGACTCGTTCTTCCCTCCCCTGCCCTTGTAATTCCTTTTTTATTTTCTATTTTTAGCTCGCACATAGGAAGAAGTAAAGGGGACTCTTCCAAGGTTGATCAAAAGACATGGGAAATGACTCCTCTCTAGAATCTTGTTGAGTTTTTTCACTTCACACTTGCATTTATGAAAGAACATAAGAATCCCGTAGCAGAATGTCTTGTCAAAGAAATTTCCAAACCTACAAAGGATGTTGTTATATGTTAAATATAATGTAACCTCAATAGTCTGACTGTACACTGCCAACTATTCTGGACAACTGTACTTTCTATTCTTGTTTAGCTTGAGCCTATTTAGCTCAGCCATCTCCCATTACATTGTAACTGCTATACAACTTCTTCAGTACTTCTTCATACATTCCAATATACTGTTCTATTCTTTCTCTCTGCATTTCTCTTTACTTCACAATTTATCATGGTATCAGAGCTACAACAGTAAGCCTCTTCACACAGTCTGGAGAGAAACTCGATCCTCACGGCGCAGAGCTTATACGGATCTTGAGAGCATGCGACACAGACTTTTCACAAGGCCTGGAGAGTTTTCCGACATACTCTCTAAAGATCGCCGCAAGAAGCTCATGCGAGGAAGCAGAGCGTACAACGCTCGAAAGATCCAGGACGAAGAGAACGCAGAAGAAGAAACAGTAAAGATTCTTGTAATTTTTCAAGAATCGTCAAAGATTGACGCAGAAGAGATGCAGAATGGAAGATCATTTAAAGAAATCGAAGAATTTGTTCAATTCGTAAAAAAATCCTGCAGAAGGCAGAATCGCTTAAAGTTTTTTTGAAATTCGCACAAATCTGTCAAAGACTAAAGCAGTGAACAAAGAATTCGTGTATTTCTATCAAATCTTTGAAAGATTCACGAATCTTTCCTCCACAGGAGTAAAGAACGCGTCTCAGGTGCAAAGAACCGCCATTGAAGCTGTAAGATTCGTCCTGCGAACGGATCCAGAGCGGGAAACCAGTTCAGAAAGGACGAAGAAAGCGCGAAAAAGGTGAAAGAGTTTCAGTCGTCAGATCTTGCGCAAAGGACCGAAAGTCGTTGGATTAGCGAGAAGGTGCATGAGGTTTAGTCCTCTGCAGTGCACAGGAGAAATCTCGACTTGTGCAGTCGCGAAGTCCCGACATCATCTGGACCATCCATCAAGAGACACGTGGCGAGATCCTATTCCATCACAAAATCGGTAATCGGGAGTTGGATGCGCAAAGGCAATTGCACTCCAAAAAATTCGATACGCGATATCGCGAAATCCCAAGAGGACCTATGAGCTGTTCATCTCAGAGGAAAGGTGGCAGCAGATCCAGGCCATCACTCCATCGATATTTCGGAGTTCGGGATATCGAAGGTTTCATTGACAAAAGACACTCCACAATGAAAGTCACAAAATCCATATTCACGATATAACGATCAGATCCCAGCCGTCCACCTCAGAGGACAGGTGGCAGTAGATCTGAGTGTCGTCAAATCGACATATCAGAGTTCGCGGTTTTGAAAGACCGTTGCAACAGGACTTCGAAACTCGCGAAATACTGATAAAGTCTGAGCCGTCCATTTGACTGGACATGTGGCGGACATCGAGGAAACCGTCGGCATTTCGACATTCGGGGTTTCAAGTTGACAGAGAAATTGTGTGAATAGAGCATCGCAAGTAGCGATATCCCGAGGTTGAATCAGGACCGTCCATCTTGAGGGGACGCGTGGAGTAAATCCGAGGACTCGGGAAAAGTCCCGAAAAGGAAAGGGCCATCGACATATCGGGATTCGGCAAATCGCGAATCCTGAGGACAAGAGATCGGGTTTATTTGTGGTGAAAACCCCGTAAATGATCGAAGCCATCCATCTTGAGGAGACACGTCGATGAGATCGGGAGAGTTAATCGGTGTTTCGCGGATCCTGGAGACAAGACGTCCGGAACATATCAAATCGCGAATTCGCGAGGAGAGATCACGACCGTCTATCTGCTGGGACGCATGGCAGAGATTAGCGCAATCAGGAAAGTCCCGAAAGGAAAGCGCCTTCGGTAAATCGGAGATCGAGGAATCGAGGAGTCAAAATAACTCGTCATCGAAACTTGTGAAATCCTGATTCGCGATATCTCGATAAGATCTGGACCATCAGATCACAAGAAGATCTGGACCGTTGAGTTGTCCAAAGGCAATTTTTCGCATTTCGGCGAGCTGAAAGACAAAGAGCCGGAAAAGCCCGTAGCGCCTTAACATTAAAGTACATGGTCAAATTGCAAGGAGACTAAGGGCCAATTCAAGCCCGATAAGCTCCCTTCAGCCATCGAAAAATCGACAAATCGGCGATCGGAGGTAAATATGAAATTTCCCTCTACTTTTTCTGCAATTTTTTTTTTATGGCGTCGTCTAGCAATTTAGGACCAACTCAGGGTCTGATTCTTCTGGGAAAGAATTACGAATTTTGGTCTCTTCGGATGAGATCATTCTTGCAAGAACAAGAGTTCTGGGAACTAGTGGATCTTGGATATGTGGAAACAGATCCAGCCGCCCTTTCTGCCATGACAAATGCACAGAGAATTGCTCAGGAAACACTGAGGAATAAAGAAAACAAAGCGAAATTCTTGATTCAAAATTCTGTGGATGATTTGATTTTTTTGAAAATCACAAGCACGGGTACTTGAAAACAGGCTTGGGACATCCTTAAATCTTCCTACCAAGGAAATGACAGGGTCAAAACAGTTAAACTACAGACCTTGTGGACGCAATTCGAGACTCCAAGGATGACAGAGTCCGAAACTGTAGATCAGTTCATGACCAGAGTCATGGGAATCGTGAACTAGAACAGACTGATTGGTGAAACCATCACTGATCAACGAATTGTTGAGAAAATCCTCAGAAGTCTACCCACGAAATTTGAAATGGTTGTAACAGCAATCCTTGAATCCAAGGATCTGTCAAGATTTTCAACAGATGAATTAATTGGTTCTCTGGTGACACATGAGACCAGACTACATCTTGTAGATGAGTTAATCTCCATTGCTTTCAAAACTCAATTCTCCTTCAGTAGAGGGAGAGGCAGAGGAAGAAGCAGAGGACACCAAGGAAGAGGGAGCAATCCAAGTTACTCTCATACCAGTGGAGGTAACAGACAATAATATCCAAATCAGAATTTCCAAAGTCAAAGACATCAACAACAAAATCAACATCAGAATTTCCAGCCTCAAAGAGGCAGAGGGAGAAGATCAAATGACAAATCAAGCATACAATGCTATTATTGCAAAAAGTATGGGCACTATGAATCTAAATGCAAGAAGAAGCAAGCAGATCATCTCTCAGGCAGAGCACATGTGTCAAATCATACGGGAGACACCTCAAGAGGTATGTTTCTCTCATGCCACAAGATTGAAGAACAACCTAAAGATCTCTGGTTGTTGGACAGTGGATGCAACAATCACATGACAGGTAACAAAGAATTACTTTCAAGCATTGATTCTTCAATCTCATATGATATTACACTTGGAAATGATGATTTAGTCAAAGTTCAAGGAAAATGAACTGTTCCTATTCTTACTAAACAGAATGTAAAGAAAGACATAAACAATGTCTATCATGTACCAGATCTGAAACAAATTTTCTAAGTGTAGGACAACTCATTGAACATGGATATAAGGTACTTTTTGAGGGAGCATCTTGCAAAATATATGACAAATACCCCAGCAGAAAATTGATTTTTGAAATCCATATGACTCCAAATAGGATGTTTCCCCTTACCCTCAAAACTGCAAATCTGAGTCAACCATATGCACAGAGTGCATCAACCCTGAATGAAACTATGGTTTGACATACAATATTTGGACATCTACCATTCCAGAATCTAAGTCTTCTTCAGAAAAACTCCATGGTAAAAGGTCTACCTACCTTTAAAGAGAAAATTCCCCCATGTGAGTCTTGTATACTTGGAAAACACAAGAGAACTAGTTTTCCACAGTCTTCCAATCAAGCCAAACAACATCTTGAACTTGTTCACACTGACCTATGTGGACCAATGCCAATAGAGTCAATAGGTGGTAGTTTTTACTTTCTAACATTTATTGATGATTTCAACAGAAAAATATGGATCTATTTTCTCAGACACAAGTCTGAAACATTTACAAAATTCAAAGAATTCAAGGCAGAAGCTGAAAAATAGAGTAGCAAATATATCAAAGAACTCAAGTCAGATGGAGGAGAATACAAATCCAGAGAATTTGCAAATTTCTGCAGATCACAAGGCATTGTCATACAAACAACAACAAGGTATACTCCACAACAAAATGGAGTGGCTGAAAGGAAAAATCAGACAATAATGAATATGGCAAGAACACTTCTTAAAGAGAAACACTTGTCAAATACTTTCTGGGTTGAAGCAGTAGCATGCTCAGTTTATCTTTTGAATACATCACCAACCACAAGTCTAAAGATGAAAGTTCCTCAAAAAGCATGGAGTGTGACAAAGCTCAATGTAGTGCATCTAAGGACATTTGGATGCATAGCATATGCTCACATACCTTTCGAACTAAGGAAGAAACTTGATGACAGAAGTGAAAAATGTATTCTCACTGGATATAGTGAAACATCTAAATCTTATAGGATTTACAATCCCATCACCAAAAAATTAATTATCAGCAGAGATGTACAATTTCTGGAAAATCAATTTTGGAATGATTTAGAAAATCAGCAAGTGGACAGTCAAAATCCATTGCTACCAAGTTCTGAAAATGCAGAAAATTCAGAACACCAAATACCTCAAACTACTCTTCCAAGATTGCAAGTACAAAGACAACCTGAACATTCTCAGGATAACTCAACTTCCAGCAGAGAATCATTCTTTGAATCACAAAATCAGAGAACTCGAAGTTTGAGAGAAATCCATCAGCAGTTGGATGACTTTGAACAGCACAACCTTTTTGCTTTAATGTCATGTCAACCTACATCCTTTAAGGAAGCAGGTAAGGAGCCACATTGGGTTCTAGCCATGAACCAAAAAATTGACTCCATTGAGAAAAACAAGACATGGGATCTTGTTGATTTGCCAAGACACAAGAAGAGTATCGGTGTCAAGTGGGTTTACAAAATTAAACTCAATGAAAAAGGGAAGATTGAAAAACACAAGGCAAGACTTGTTGCCAAAGGATNCTCACAACAACCAGGTACTGATTATGGTGAAACTTTTGCTCCAGTAGCAAGATTAGACACTGTAAGGACTCTATTGGCCATAACAGCACAACACAAATGGCAAGTATACCATATGGATGTCAAGTCAGCATTCTTGAATGGTTTCTTAGAAGAAGAAGTTTATGTCGATCAACCACCAGGATTTGAAGTTCAAGAGCACCCAACCAAAGTGTATCGGTTGAAGAAAGCCTTGTATGGCTTTAAACAAGCTCCAAGAGCTTGGTACAACAAAATTGACACTTATCTGATCAAAAGTGGTTTCAACAGAAGTCAAAATGAACCAACACTTTATACCAAAACAGATCAGCACGGTAACATTCTAATTGTATGTTTATATGTTGATGACATGATCTACACAGGAAATCTTGAGTTAACAGATTTCAAACATGCCATGCAATCTGAGTTTGAGATGACAGATCTTGGCATAATGAAATATTTTTTAGGGATTGAGATTAATCAATCAACCAAAGGCATTTTTGTCTGTCAGCAAAAGTATGCAACAGACATCATCAAAAGATTTCGCATGGAAGGATGCAATCCAGCAGAAACCCCCATACCATTAGGCACAAAATTGAGCAAGAATGATGAAGGTTCTACAGTGGACTCTACCCTGTACAAAATTTTAGTAGGCAGTTTGTTGTATCTTACAGCAACTAGGCCTGACATTATGTATGCAGCCAGCCTTGTTTCCAGATTCATGGAATCACCCAAATATTCTCATTGGAAAATGGCAAAACGAATTTTGAGATATGTTGCAGGAACTCTCAATTTTGGCTTATGGTACGCTAAGTCTGATAGTAATCAACTTTCTAGTTACACAGATAGTGACTTTGCAGGCAGCCTAGATGACAGGAAAAACACATCAGGATATGTTTTTCAATTGGGCATGAACCTGATTTCATGGGCATCAAAGAAGCAGCCAATTGTATCAATATCTTCTGCAGAGGCAGAGTATGTAGCTGCTACCTCAGCTTCATGTCAAGCTGTATGGCTGAGAAGAATATTGACAGACATGTCACATACAGAAAATGATCCAACTCCTATTTTCTGTGACAATACATCAGCAATTGCATTATCTAGGAATCATGTGTTTCACAAGAAAAGCAAACACATTGACACTCGTTTTCATTTCATACGTGAGCTAGTCAATAATGGGGATATTGCACTACAATTTTGTGGTTCTCGAGATCAGCTTGCTGATATCTTTACAAAGCCACTAGGAAAATCAGTTTTTGATTTTTAGAGACAACACTTAGGCATAGTCAGTGCTGATGATTGTAACTGTTGAGTTTAAGAGGGAGTGTTAAATATAATGTAACCTCAAGAGTATGACTGTACACTGCCAGCTGTACTTTCTATTCTTGTTTAGCTTGAGCCTATTTAGCTCAGCCATCTCCCATTGCATTGTAACTGCTACACAACTTCTTCAGTACTTCTTCATACATTCCAATATACTGTTCTATTCTTTCTCTCTGCATTTCTCTTTACTTCACAATTTATCATTATAGAGGTTTCCTTTTAAAATTTGTTATTCTTCATTTGTGATATAATGGCTCATTTATTCGTTATTTTAAAGTTCAGTATTATGTGTGGAGCTGGTTTGAGATTTACATAATTTTGGCAATGTTTCTTCTTGCAGGTCGTAAGGTCTGCATATCTCAATTTTTACTGCATTGTGGAGGGAGTGAGGATTCTCGGTGAAGATCAATTTCTCGTCTCGGATAGCTTCCCTATTAATGATAGAGACATATTGTATTTGTACTCAAAGGTATCATTTTCTCTTAAGCTTCTGGGCCAAATCCACAACTTGTTACGTTAATGTAAAAATTTCAATAATAGTGGCAATTTTGTTGAAACATAGCAAGTTGTGGGAATTACCCTTAAATTACTTGGAAATTTTATCTATATTTTTTATGAACTTAATAAGTTATTATTAGATCGGTTATAACTTAGTATCTATTTATATTTACCTTGTAGATTCCTTTAGGTATCATTCTAGTTATTCCTCCATTCAACTATCTTGTGAATCTCGTGGTGTCTTAGATTGGCCCTGCCCTTATTGCCGGAAATTCGATTGTGTTGAAGCCACCAATTCAGGTAATATTCTTTGTCTACAATGAATTTTTGTGAGGCAAGTGAAATTTTCATATTAAAAACATATATATAAATTGCAAAAAGATATATCTAACCTGTCTTCATTCATGTGATTTGATGGCAGACCTAGATTTTTCATCCTCTATTTATCTTTTGTTTAAACAGTTTCCCCTCTTAACCAGGTATTAATAGTTTATCCATACAAAGACATTTTAAAATATTGGCATTATATTCAAAATAGGAAGAATTCATCTTCATGGTACCCAGTACACTACCTGCATTACTTAAAGGATTCCTTATCATACCTCACATAGTTGTCAAATATTATGACATGCTTGATCATCCACTTTCTCACTTTCATGATGTTATGCCCATCCATCTTCTGTACCTACTCCCAAATCATTTTCCATTACCTCTTTATACTTCTGGCCATCCACTACCTTGAGAGAAAACGATCTATTTTCTTATGCAACTGCATTCTCCAAATCCCCCTCTACTTGCTTTCCATCCTTGGATCACTTTTCTAGCCTCCTTACCAATGGTGTGTGTGTTTCTTCAAAGAAAAACCTGTGGTTTTCCCCTCCATCTGCAGTCCTTTCACCACCATAGATATCCTTATTAGTCAAACCCTTTAATTCTCACCCCTTTAGTTCTGATACCCAAATCGGTCTACCACTTTTGAGGTGAATTTCTTTAGTCTCTAGCGGCATCTCCTTATCGTCGAACTCCCTACCTCGATGTCTTTGTGTTGAATGGTGCCCCTGTGACAATATTCTCAAGGTCCTTTTATTCATACTGTCTACTCTCTTTGCTTAAGTGTGCTTGTTTGAAATTAAATTTTCTTCAGGATAAGCTCACCTATGCATGATGTATTCTAGAAGCATCCACTTTGTGGCCTAGTGGATTCTAAAAGCACCTAGTCTGTTATCATGTGATCATTCCTTCGTTGTCTAGTCTTGCCTCAGTTTGCCTCCCACAAACTAGTGGAGCCTTTTATTAGCTTCTATGCATTCACATTCTCTGTCACATGTCTTCATGCATTTTATTGGAATCCTTCCCCTTTTTGATGCTTGTCTATCATTGTTTCGTCCAAAATATTCTTTGGTTTTTTCATAGAGCCTTGGTTTTGCAATGCATTTTATTGGATTCTATTCTCTTAGGGTTCACGTTTCTCTTATGGGTTTGTGAGAAATTGTGCTTTGGGTTCTTTTACTCGTTCTCTGGAAACAATGGCGTTAACACAATTAACTTTGGAGATTTTCTTTCCATTCTTGTTTTCAACTAATGGTTTTCTTAACTAATCTGGTTTTTCCTTTATATCTAGATTGAAAACTATGTGACTGAGATTTATGTTATCCACTGCGAGTGAGTTGCATAGAATTATGGTAGGCTTACATAAACCATTGTTTAAATATTTTTATGGACATTAGTTTGATGTGTTCCAAATCTTCTACTATTGTTTTGACTATATAAATTCTTATTGCATAGTACATCTACATTTTGATTTAACAATAAATACCTATCTTGTGGACTCAACTGCACCTTGTCTGGGCCAAAATGCCACTTTATTTATAAAGAAAAACAAAATGTTATATATGTTCAGAAGAAGAAAAATGGTCAATGGGAAATGTAAAAACTGGGATATAATAGTATATTTAAGGTAAATATGAACTCAAATTTCCAACACTCAAAATAGCCTGTAAACAATCTTTTGGTTCTCCAACATGACCTGTTTGGCTATCAATATCGTTTACGTTATGGTTTGACCTCTTGCCAAAAATTTCCCATCTTTCTTACTGGTTATATTCAGGTCTAAGTCTTTGATTTTATATTCAAAATTTGGATAGTTCTACAGAGATTCAGCTATCATCCGAAGAAATTCACTTACCAAAGGTCATTTTACATCATACAAGGTTGATTCTAAGGATTTAATCTCTGCTGGAAATAAGTGGGATTCATCTGAGGGTTGGACTCCAAACACTAGTAGGACACAACAAGAAGCCAAAGGCCTTACCAGGTCATTAGAAAAATCTATGAAAATCTTTGTGAGGAAGAAAATCTTCCAATGGTTGGGTACATGCATGCAAACACCAATGGGACACTATGTAAAAACCAGTAGGTTGCTGTATCATCATACCATCAGAACATATTATTATCCTTGTTTGTTATATTTGTAGTTTTAATTGGCTATAAATTTCCCATCGAAAGTAGACACACATATGGTTTACCTTCCCTTGAGGAAAATGGTATGAAAGTTATTATTCTGTTGAGGTCAAGGTACTTAAAAGCAGCTACAAGATGATTAATAAAAAAAAAATGGACAAGATAACTTCCCAAATCAACCCTAATTTAATTTATTCTTGGTATTAAAGTTAATACGTAGCTTTTAGGCCACTAAATCTCATCAAAACAACAAGTTGACACACTTGGTAAACATGCAGACCTTTTCAAAACTTAAATTGTTTTATTTCCTCTTTCCACAGGCTTCTAGGGAAAATTGATTCCCTTGGTTTCATTTTCTACATATACATGCTTGAGAAGAGTTAAAAGGGTTAGACAGTGTTTTGTGAGCATATTTCAGCGGTGGAACCCTCATCTTCCTTATTCCATTAGTTTTGATGATCGTCCTTTATCATTGCATAGTACTAGACCTATGGAAGCCTGTCATGTACTGTCACTATGATGTAATCCTGGTCTCTTGAATAATACACTAATTTAGTTCGATTATTCCTTTTCTATATCTCTTATTATATTTTGGTTTGATGTTAGTCTAATTGATCGTGGCTATTTCCATTTTCATAGTCAATGATGAGTTTCAAATCCCATTCAAAATTTATGTGTTTGTATTCCAACTTAATCTCTTATTTCATGCCATGTTTTTATTATTCAACATCATTGCCCTTATACCAAGATTTTTCTTTGAGATTGTTTCAAATCGTGCCAATTTTTTTTTCTGTAACTAAGGAAATATCGACCATATTGTTTAGTGTGATTTTTCACCTTTACCTTTTTTTCAACCTTCTTCTCACAAAATCTCAATGGATGGATGAGTATGTTCCCATTAATATTATTTTGGCTTGCATGGAGAGAGTTTCACAACAAACTCGTGTTGGTTTCAGGTGTTGTCTAAGCTAGGACCAACTAGACGTGTTTTTATCTTAATTTACTTTCTTGTCTTTCCAGTGAGAATGGCGTTTTTAATGCTCGGAGAATATCATCTTCTTGATTTTTCCTTTATTACTGGATTATGTGGGAGGACGTACAACAATGTAATGAAAGAAGAAAAACACAAAGCTGACCGTTGTACAACACATGTTTTTATGATTCTGTTGTGTAATTAATTAGGAGATGCTTTTACCATTTTAATGCTAAACTGTACAATATATTTTTGACATCCCATTGATTGTTTATGTGTCACATGGCTTATAAGTGCTTATTTAACATGACATGCTTATGAGAGAAGTCATTATTCTTCAACAGGGTGCAAGCAGTAACACCAATGAGTTTTATGTATATTGAATTGATACGAAGGCTTTCAAAAGGAGTATATTGAATTGATACGAAGGCTTTCAAAAGGAGTTTGGGGATTCTAACATAATGTATATTAATTGTTTTTTAACATTTCTTTGGATATATAACTATATACTTAGAATAAATTAAGATTTTTGGCATTATGTTCTTGGGCGAATTGATAAAGTGTTATGTATTCATATCACATCAGAAAATTGACATTTCTGAAAATTCTCCATCCAAGCTTAATAAGATTCTGCTGAGAGGCTCCCTTTGGTTGCATACTGAGAAAAAAAAGGGGTATACTTGTTAATGGTTTAAAGCTTGCAAAGAACAAGTATCCATTAAAAAAAAATACAACATTCATTGACTCACATGTGTGATGTTATGTTTTATATTTGCTTTTCATTTTTTAGAATCTGATTGATTTTTCACAAATAAATTGTTTACATATCCAAGAAGTTTGCGATAGTCGTTGATAAGATCATCAATTTCTATGACATTTAGCATAGTAGTTGTTTGACCTCATTTTGGCACCAATAGTAAATCATGAATCATTCACTGATTTTTGTTTTCTTGAATATCTATGTGTACAAAATTTTCATTAAAATTTGTCTTTATAAAATGAGTTGTAGAAAAATATTATTTTAAGCTGAAAATTATCCATTAATAAGTGTGTTTGCACAAGAGTGATGTATCTTGTGCTTGGACTTTGCGAAAGTAAGAAATTTGTTGTGTGTTAACCCTTAGATCGGAAAAATCATAAACGTCAAAAAAAACATTCATCCAGATTGGAGCCAAGTTTTCTCCCTTTTGGACCACCCCAGGTATCAATAATGTAGCTTAGTTCTCAATGGTTCTCAGTTCTTGTAGGAATAAATGACTCAACATTTCAACATATATAATATGAGAACTAATAAGAATAGAAACAAGAAGTGAATGGATCATCAAACCTTAACAGACCTGATGTTTTTTGAGGTAATCTAAATCCTTTTATTAATTACCAATTCCATTCCTGGACTAATTTGTCAGGATATGGGTGTGTGGGATGGGTACAAGTACGACCAAATATCAACATTTCAATAGATATAAACTAAGCTCTAAGAAGAATGGAAACAAGAAGCAAAGGGCATATCATATCTCAATAGACTTGATAACTCTATTGAGGTAATCTAAATCCCTCTATCAATTACCACTGTGATTATTCCATTGCTAGGGTATGGGTACTATGGCTCTTTTCGAAATAGGGGATGAGGGTATGTCATGGGTACACATGTTAATTTATATATATACAATAACACATGGAAAACAAGAGAGATGAAATTAATGTAAATCAACAATGATTCAAATTCAATCATTCTAATGTCTATCATTCATCAATTGACATTCATGGTCATTGAACATTGACATTCCTTCCCTTTCCATACATGGTGTGGAAATGATAGACATAAAAGTCTGAAACTTGAAACTTGGTGAAATTGAAATGTGGGGACTTGAGGAGTGAAAATTGTTGATGATGATGCAAAATGATTATGTTGAACTGTTGGACACTAATTTCCTGCAATAAGAATAGTGAATAATACCTTACTACCTCTTTTATTCTCTGTTGGTCTCTTCCAAGATGAGATAGCCAAACTTAAAATGAAAAAGTGAGCATGAAACTAGGGTTTATAGGTATAAAAGGGGAAACAGACACAACACTTAGTTGTTTTAGGGTTTCTCATTGGGCCCATCTTAAATGAAACCTTACTGGGGTATTTTAATAATTAAATTATTCTAAAATCAACACTTGCATACCCAAAATTGGGGCACATCACCAAATTCACCCAAGGTAAGGTGGGGTATGGGAAGGTATTGCAGGTTATGGCAGGGTACAACATGGGATGGGTACAAGTAGCTTTTTGATATGTGTGTACATCCATGGTTATGGGTATGAAGAATCCATCCCGAGAGTATGTGTACCCATTCTACATTCTTCCTAGATTATTTTAAGATCACATTTGTTGAATGAACTCCCATGGTAATGGGTAGGGACTGGAGCCATAGGCTAGATGGAGATGAACTTTTGCAATAGCAATGAAAGGGTTGAAGTAATATTTGTGTCACCCACAATGGAGACACAAACCAAAGGAACCAACATCTAACTTATATGAATTGCATACTCTCGCTGAAGAAACCAATATAAATTTTTTCCACCAAATTGTTATGTTTTAGACTTTTTGTAACAACACTTGAGAGGGAAAATGTCAGCAACTCATAGTTGCCAAGTTGCAGATGATCGTCTCAGTTACTTAACATTACTACAACCAAACATGAATCAAGCAAGTGCTTCATTTATAGTATGTCATATGTGAAAAAAGATGTACACCTTTCTTCTTGAATTTAAAAGTGACATGCTACACACCATCGTTGAATAATTAAATATATCTTACATATAGTTCTTTATGGGGCATCTTCTGCGGATGGGATGTTACTGTGTGTCCTTCAAAAATTCTTTGTTACCTTTTTTCATGGTCAGTTCTGTCACCATTTTTTGAAATTCGAAAGCACAAGGTTACCATTGGTGATGTTAGCAAAGTTGGTAGAAGTGTTGGTGGGTTGCTGCAAAGTGAGTGTCTTATTTCTGCATCTTAACTAAAATACATGAGAAAGAATATGTTAAAACTTAAAAACATATCTATTTTGGTCCTAAATCACCTTTCTTTTCCAATTGAGTCTTACAGATGGAAACAAAGATGGGGGTGCCATTCAGGGATTATGCCTAAACAATTGGGTGAAGAGTTGGGACATATTGGAAGCATACATGACTTGCCAAGGACACACACACACACACACACACACACACACACACACACATGGATTGTTACAATGAGGGCACAAAGTTTTTCTATGAAATGTACAACATAAATTATATATCTTAATGTTGTCTCGTACAGTAAGCTTATTGATGGTTACTATAAGGAAGGAAAGTTGGATGAGGCTAGAAAAATTGTCTATGAAATGCCCAACAAAAATATATGCCCTGATGTTATCACATACGGTGTTCTTATTAATGGTTTTGGTAAGGAAGCAAGAATTGATGAGGCTACGAAGATCTTATATGAAATGCCTGACAAAAAATGTATGCCCCGATGCAGTCACATACAAAGCTCTTATTGTGATGGTTTTTGTAAGAAAATAAAGTTGGAGGAGACTAGGAAAATCTTCTATGAATGCCCAACAAAAATATATCCCTCAATGTTGTCACGTACACTGCATTTATTGATGGTTTCTATGAAGGGAAATGGAAAAAGACAACCAAATTCATTCATGAGAGGTTGGATAAGGGGTGAAATATGGATTTTATCACATACAATGCTCTTATTACTTGTATTTGCAAAGAAAGAAAGCTTCAAGAAGCTCTCTGGTTGTTAGATGTTATGTTGCAAATAGCCCATCAATCTAATGATATCACATATTGATCATTGGCTTATGTGCATCATTTAAGCAGTAATGGACAACAAGCCTGGGCACCACATGTGTTTCATGGTATAAGGGCACCCGATTCTTATTTGGCCCTTTCAGAGGCAACATTGAGAGGATTACCCCAACAACAAAGAGCGTTTCTTTCCAATAGCAGATTTTGGGGCTTTGGAGTCTAACTAAGGGCTCTATAAGGGACATACTTCCCCAAATTATGATAAGTAGAATACATAATATTTTGGAATGAGTCAAGCATTCAATGTTTGAAGAGAGATCCACCTATTTCCTTTTCAATATTTGTTGTTTGAGAAGAATGCAATGAAGAGCACTGCCCTATGACGTGTCACTCAAAGCATATTTAAGAGCCTTGAAGGAATTAATCTTATCTTAAGTAAGCAACCTAAAACGACGGGTGGATGGATGAAATCCACCTTTTAAGGATGCATTTTTTTCCTGAGGAAGAGCATCCAAAATTCCAGTTCATTGATTGCGCATATCACATACAG
Organism: Picea engelmannii; assembly: GCA_009831015.1. Classification (NCBI taxonomy): domain Eukaryota; kingdom Viridiplantae; phylum Streptophyta; class Pinopsida; order Pinales; family Pinaceae; genus Picea; species Picea engelmannii. The sequence goes on along the minus strand of ML782383.1, from coordinate 2,249,999 downwards.
ATCCATTATTAAAGGAGTTGGTTTGATATTTGTGATTACTTCAAGAAGTGGTTATAGTATAAAGAAGCCTATATGATGGAGATGTTTTGTTGAAAATGGTCATGTGGAAACAACATTTGATCAAAGACAAATATCAACTAGAAATAGGGGTACATCTATAACAAATGTCACCTATAGCAGAATCGTCAATACATAAATTTCCCAAAGTCCTGTAGGAGACAAATTCTACTTCTAACCTTTTGATCAGTTGAGATGAAAAAAACCTTTTTATCAAAACCAACTTATAAGGTTTGTTCAATTATGTTTTTCCTTCAATACCTTCATTCTTACTGGTTTGAAGTGATTATCTAATATGAAAACACATTTTGGAGTTATAGTGTCTTGCTAGATTTCTTGTTGTATTGAAGGAAATACCTTTGAGCGATAACTTCACAATTTTACATTTCCCCTTATTTTTTATTGCATATTAAGGTAAATTGACAAGATGATTCCTATTATCACTATGCAACAAGAATTCCCTTTCCCATTCCAGGAACATCATAATGCAATATAGTCAACTTTACTACACTCTACAAATATACATTCAATTAAGATGTTGTGGGTGGGGTTAATCTATCTTGTAAAGTTGCCCATGACTTGTACCTGCTCCAACCACTAAAAAAAACCTTCTTGTGTGGGTGATATGGTCCACGATGGGTGAAATGTGTCTCTGGGGATTTGAACTTTTGTGAAGGGGTATGAAACATCCCCACTTTACCATCCTAACCAATCCCCTGTTGATAATTCTCTAGCTTTTGGACCTTTTCCTCAGGTATATACATGTTTAGAAGGTATTGAATCCCTTTATCAATATGATTAATTATACCTACTAAACCCCTTTGTTTTTTTTCCTAATATTTATGAGTATGTTATCTCCTGCATTTTGTAAACATTTTAGCTCCATGACTAATCTAGACACATTGTTTACTGGCCACTTATTTTAATGTCTAGTCCCATTGACCTATCATTTGGTCATTTGTGAACTATTAATAAAATTATCCCACTTGAGTAGTTGTTTTTCTTATGAGTTGGGCAACATGAATATTTCTTCATTATAGTTATTTATGGCTATATGGATCAACATTATTTCAATTGTTGTCCATCTTCAACATTAATTCTTGTTGCCTTAATTTTATTTTGGACCACTAGCAGACAAAAGGCTTATTTTTTTTATTTTGTTTTTTATATTTTCATTTTCAAATGGAATTGATGTTGTTGAACATGCATGGGAAAGACTTTGCAAGTGTTTGGGACAAGATTTCCTTACATGAATGTGGTGACATCTCCACTTTTTCAATATGCCTAGTTGAAGCCATATGTGACCATCACTTCTACAAACTCAGATAATGATATTGATGAATCAAATGATGAAAGGAGAGATATGGTATCGAGTTTTGTGGTCCTCCTTACTCACTTCCTTAATTAGGAAGACATAACTGCTACTAGTTTGCCCATATCTTGGATATGAGAGCTACTATTTAAGGTCATCATAGTTAATTTGATAGTGCAATAGAACATTATAATTGCTTGGATAGCCACATGATTTTATTAATTTTTTCATAAGTTGAAAAAATTGCATGCCAATAAACTTATGTTCTCTTTTGATAATTTTATGTTAGTGCAGTTCACATGTTTTCCCGATCCTAATTATTATGATGTTGTATAAATATTCATTGGATATATGGAACTACTATTGGTTCCATTGTTTTCATCATATTTAACTTGGTCCATTATATCACTTCTTCTGTAAAAAGTACATCGATTATGTTCATATGCATAGATGTGGTTTGATGTAGGGCTATGTCCTTAAATACTTATGTATGATATCTTTAACAAACTTTGTTTTTTTGGTTAGCTTAGTCCAACATATTCCTTTTTCAGTGCAAATTTGTTGTTTGTGTTCCTAGGTTTATTATGGTCAAATGAATAACATTGCACTTCCATCCAAGTATCTATTGCTTTTACTTTAATCTAAAGAGGAAAAATTTCATGTCCTACAAATGCTCTCATATGACCCTTTAATAGAAATAGAAAATATGTGAAAGTACATTAATACTATCTTTTCTTATGTGGTTAGCTCAGTCTAACCTATTACTTTTTCAGTACAAATTGGTTGCTTGTGTTCCTAGGTTTTATTATGAATAAATTTATAACATTGCACTTTAATAAAAATAATTAGTGCTCTTACCTTGATGCAAATATGAAATAATTCAAACATTTTTATCATATCAACCTTTAATATAAGTAGAGGATATGTGAAAGTACATTAATATACTCTATTTTCTTGATTAATTAGTGTGGATACAATTACTCTTGGGGATAAAAAAATTGGAATCAAGACAATTGTTTTGGAGAAGGATACAACTTGCAAAATGCTATCCTGCTATGCTAATGAGTTAAAGAAAGATGTCTGACCATGGATTGATCAAGTCAGTTATGGTGCTACTCTTTGAATTCAATCTTTTTGTTAGTTGTTTCTAGTGATAGGTTAAGAAATTTGTGAGTAGATGCATGTGTTTATTATAGTCATAATTCAAGATGTTGAATAAAAGTTGCACCTACACTAGTTACTCTTAAATTTTACTTCTATGAAGAAGTTCAAAAGAATATTTTTTCAGGTACCAATTGATATTTCAGTTTCTTGTAGTGGTTCACTTCTTACACATTTCTCTTACTTGTTGATTCTCAAAACCGTATAGATCAAACACAAATTATCAATCTCTCTCAATGGATAAGCAAGAGGCTAAGTGAGATAGGTACCCATGTTTAGAGCCTTGAATGGTCCCCAACTTCCCTTGTGTATTCTTCACAAAGAGTGATAGCATGGGAGTGAGAAAGAGAAAGGATAGATAAACTATAAAATATTCAATGAGCTTTTCCTTTCAGGTTATAGTATTTTATGAATTTTATAAGAAACTAGAAAAATGGCCCGTAAAACTAAATTTAAATGTAAATGAAGTCCTTAAGTCTTATGTCACATGTGGGCATCATGTCAGTTCTTTATGTGTCCCTCCAAGTGTGTAAGACTTTGGACTTAGTAGGCATAACACCACTTCTTTATTTATTGTTGTACAATTTTGTACAATTTTCCTTCTCAAATTGTGTTGTATTTAAGGCTTTTGTTTCACTACTTCAACTTTTATCCATGTGACATAATTATGATTATTTTCTTTATATATTTTGTAATTCAAGGAAATATGTTTTTAGTTCCTTTCACTTTGTGGCGTGGATTAAACATCTTCACCTTTTAGGATCTGCTATGTTTATTTTATATTTTCTTTGTAAATATTTATTGGTTATTTAGAAAGGGAAATGAGCTCTACTTAGCTAAGCGAAGAGAAACATGGTCTATGCACCAAGTTCTTATGTTTTCATCATAGGATACCTATTATCATAAGACCTACATTCCTCTAACTCAATTATACTTTTGATGCCAAGACTAAAAGAGCATTACTTGTAGTCAATGAAGGATGAGAGAATGTTTTTTGCACTATCATTCTTGAAGTCAAAGCTGAAAAACAAATTGATAAACAAACTTGAAAAAAAATCATTAATAGTTTCTGCTAATAATTCACATGTTATGGAGAGTTTCATGTAACTAAGAAACATGTATGCTTATTAGTGCTTGTATCACATGGAAAAAATGGCTTTCTATATAATTCATGATCGTTTATTTCTTCATTACTTTTCTGCAACTCAATTTTGGGAATCAGCATGTAGTAGGTTCCAAGTGACAGACATTGCATGTGATACCCTTAATGGTATTAAAACGAAAGATAGGACTTTGACTATGCGCCATGCTATTGCCAGGTATAAATATACACAATGACATAATAGCCCTTACTTAATCTACATCTCTTATTGTTCATGCTTAATTATGGAAGTCTAATTGAGACTGTCTATCTTTCTAAGGCCTAATCTATGCCCAACATTTATTACAAATTTATGTGTCCCTTTACTTTTTTATAAGACAATAAAAATATAAGGGATAAAAGAGCCCTCTCTTCCTTGGAAAGGGGTCCTTTTTTAGTACAAATGGGTGATTAGAGAGGAAGCCATGCATGGTATGTGACCTATGAATATTATTATACTTTTGGAGTTATTGATGGGTAGAATTATGTGTGCTCCTATTTAAGAACATCCTATGATGAAATTGTTTGAAGGGTACTTTCATAATCGATGAATCAATAATAAAGAATCCATAATAGAAGTGGCACAGAAAAGATTAATATATCGTGAGCTTGACAGAAGTGGCGGTTGGGATCAACACATGAAATTTGTGGTGAAATATCATCAAAATTGATAGAGGGATATGCAAGAGTGTATAGTGAGAACCTTGACAAACATAAATCGTCATGCTTGCAACATTGTCTATAGGATGGAGAAATTATGTTTCTTTTTCCCAATATGTAAAATGAGTTATTACAATTTAATGAAAACATTTTTCTGTTATTGTATATGGTTTTATACTTTATCAAAAAATTCGCCAAGACTTTACAAGGCTTTATAATTCAGTGAAAGATTCGCCAAGATTTTACAAGAGTTTATAATTTAGTGAAATATTTGCCAAGATTTTACAAGATTATATAATTGACTAAAAGATTAGCCAAAACATTATATACATACTAAATTATTGACAAAATAGCCTTCAATTTTTCCCATGTATCATGAGAATTCACCCATTTATTATACATATAAATTTAGGGGGGTTCTTAAAATCACCCCTGTTGTAGAAAACCAAGGAATAACCCAAGAGATATGTTGTGTCCCTGACCATTCCCATTGAACATGATGAGAACACTAATGAAGAAAACCATGACCAACAAGAGCTTGGGTGTCATCACCTTTCTAAATTCATTATTCACATGAAGAATGAATTTAGAAAGGTGATGACACCAAGAATACCTTGGTATGAATAGGTATGTATATCTCTTTCTTGGTAATTGTTTTTCATGCAACAATTTTGGACATAAGGCAACATAATACAGATCATATCCAAGGAATGATCAAAGAAGAAATGGAGGTATGTACAATGCTCCAAAAAATAATTATGTGAACAACAAATTCAAGAATCTTGTTGACAACAGAAACAAAAATTCATTTGCTCCACTACTTAACTATGACCGTGAATGTTATAAATGCAATAATTTTTACCTTTAATCTTAGGATTGAAAAATTTGGATACATGACTATATGGAAAAAAATATTGTTGTCAACAATACTACCAAAGTCTGGAAGAAGAAACAAGAGAAGGGTTCTCAGGAAGAATGTGATTTAGCAATGCATGCTCAAGAAAAAGAAATCTATTGGTACATAGACATTGGATTCTCAAAGCATATGACTAGTGATAAAATAAAATTCCTTAAGTTGAAGAAAGATAAGAGAGGAAGTGTTTCATTTGGAGATAATAAAGCTTCCAAGATAATTGGGAAAGGTAAAGTAATCCTTGGAAGTCAAAATGCCACAACAAAAAATGTTCTTCTAGTTGAAGATATGAAGTATGACCTTATAAGTGTCATCAAAATGTGTGACCAGGGAAACACACTCTTTTTTAACTCCTGGGAATGAAAAATAAGTAAAGAAGGAACTCATGGATTGGTAGCAACAATAATCAGAACTCCAAATAATGTATACATTCCAAATAAAATTGGAAGAGAAGTATTTTGTATTGGACATATAGATGAAAGTTGGTTATGGAATAATAGAATGGGACATTTAAGTTTAGACAACTTGGTTAAGGTCAGTAACAACCAGGTAGTAAGAGGCATGACATAAGTCATATATCCCTCAAACCCAATTTGTAAACATTATCAACATGGGAAGAAAACAAGAGTGAGATTCAAAACCAACGAACATTCAACATCAAGACCATTAGAAATCATCCACATTGATCTATATGGGCCAACCAAATCAAAAAATTTGCATGGTTATTGTTACTTCATGCTTCTCATTGATGATTACACAAGAATGACTTCGGTAGCCTTTCTCAAGAATAAATCAAAAGCCTTTGGGAAGTTTAAAGCATTCAAAGCACTGCTTGAAAATGTACAGACTTGAAAATTAAATTCATAAGATAAAATGATGGAGGATAATTCACATCAAATGAGTTTGACTAATTTTGTGAAGATCATGGAATAATAATTCACTTCTTAGTTGCAAGAAATCCACAACAAAATGGAGTGGCTGAAAGGAAAAACAAGATTGTACAAGAAATGGCCATAACCATTCTTAATCAAGATAGGTTGTGAGACATATTTGGAGGGATGCAGTGTGCACAACTGTCTACATTGGGAATAGATCACAACTCCGAGCTAACAGTTAAAAAAATACATATGAATTATGGAGAGCAAGGCCAATAAATTTAAAACTTCTTAAGGTTTTTGGAAGAAAATGTCACATAAAGAGAGACGATGACAACCTTGGAAAGTTTGACTCCAGATTTGACGAAGGTGTTTTCCTTGGTTACTTATCTCAAAGAAAATATTACAGATGTTACAATCTAAGATTAGAAAAATTGTGTAAATTTTAAATGTAAGAGTGGATGATGAAAATTATGGAATGATCAAGATGCAAACGCATTCCCAACCAACAATAATAAGTTGTATTGAAGAAGAGAATGACAATGAGGAAGATATTATAGAACAAGAAGAAGAGGATGCTCCTAGATAATACACAAAGACTCCTTCAATATATGTTCAAAAGAATCACCATGAAGAATTGGTTCTTGGAAATAACAATGAAGGTGCCCAAACAAGAAGAGAATTGGGAAGATCACCAAAACAAGAAAAATCCTAGACTAAAAGACAAGAATGTAATTGGCACTAACTGGGCTTTAGGAATAAACTAAATGAGGATGGACAAGTAGTGAGAAATAATGCAAGGCTAGTATGTAAAGGCCATGCTCAGGTTGAAGGTGTAGATTTTGATGAAACTTTTTCTCCAATGGCTAGATTAGAAGCCATTAGAATGCTCCCAGCATTTGCAAGATACAAGAGTATTAAATTTTATCACATGGACATTAAATTTGCATTTCTAAATGAAAATATGGAGGAGGAAGTTGTTAAGGTCCTAACCCGCACATAGATAGATTAATGTATTCGGATGTAATAAAGGTCAATATTAATAAGACCTTTCAATAAAATAGAATAAGGCGGATGTAAGAAGACCTAATAGAAGCTTCCGCTTCTAGAAGGATCTTCCT
>ML782383.1:2194391-2237577 GCA_009831015.1 Picea engelmannii | reverse complement strand
TTTCTGTTCAAGTGCTATTTCTGTTGCTATTTCGTATATCATTTCTGTGTATTGTGAAGATTATGCTGGATATTTCACTGTTATTCTGTTATTTCTAGCATTTCGTTTCTGTTCTGCATATTTTATATATCTGGTATTTTGCAGAAGTATTCATTGAGAAACATGAGAGATTTCAGCTATCAGAAAATCAAGATTATATGTGTAAATTGAAGAAATATCTCTATAGTCTGAAGAAAGAACCTAGATATTGGTACTCAAGGCTTGATAAATACCTACAACAACAAGGTTTCAAGAGAGGAACTGCAGAAAGAAATATTTACATCAAAGAAGAAAATGGAAATATGATTGTCATTGTGATCTATGTAGATGATATCATCTTTGGAAGCAACTCTGATGATATGAGTCAAAGGTTTTCAATGAACATGAAAAAATAATTTTAGATGTCCATGCTAGGTAATTTTTCCTTCTTCTCAGGTCTACAAAGTTCTCAGTTAAATAAAGGTATATTTATTTATCAAACAAAATATATCAAGGAGATGTTAAAGAAGTTCAACATGGAAGACTATGTTGTTCCTGAGATTAAACTTAAGGCTTCAAAGAGTAATGCCAAGCATCAAGAATGTTTAAAGAGAATGTTTTAAAAGAGTGTTTTTTCTACCTTTAGTTATATAAGAAATAATCCTTAAATGAAATTAATAATAGGACAATACATAGGTCGTATTTCTTTATCTGAGCCACAATTATAATATCAAATGGTGTGGGAGAAACTTACAAAACCATTAAACAAAGCTAGGCATCAATGGCATATGAGTCTCACCTTGTTTGTAGTAGAATAAAGTAAATAGTGCATCCTTGAACATGATATGAGATGCAGTAACTCAAATAGCTTGCAGGTCTTGTTTTACTTATAGTAAACACGAAGGAAAAACTGCTTACTTAATGAATTGCTGATACAATCTAATTATAGTAGTTGTGATACTAAATTGCAATCAATCGCTTATCAAGGAAATTTAGAGATATGAAAATACAGAAGAAACACATAACTCAAACTGAAAAAAAAATTGGAATCTCTATCTGCGCTTGTATTAATACTAAAAAAGGAGAGTTTTCTCTATTACATCCGGAAAGAAGCAGCCTTGAATCAATCTTGAATCTATGTATTTATACAAAAATTGTCGCAACTCAAAACGGTTGGACTTCTTTCAATGAAAATAACATATATTTGAATAATACAACAATATGTAAAATTTGATGAGTATGTTGGAAATCTCCTCTGTCTCTTCATCTGTTGGGAAAAAACGCCTCTTTTATTTAATCTTTTAGGCTGGACACAGTTGTCTTCTGGCCTCCTTAATAATTTGGCATATTGTTCTGTTTGTTTTTATATGTTTCCATCTATCCCTTTAGATATTTTTGGATCTATCCCTTTAGATATTTTTGGCAATGTCATGAGACACAATCAAGATCAGTGAGGAATGACAATCGGATGAGTATTACTTCATGGATCATCAAGGAATACATAACAGGTATATGAAAAGTAACCGTTGTTGGGAAGGATGATGATGGAACAGGTGCATGATGATTAAATAGGGATAGGTGAAGATTTAAAATGTGAATGAATGCAGTAAGTGGTTGTACGAAGGTGAAAGGTAGGGAGGGTAAAAAGAAAGGACATTGTTCATGTTTCCTTATTTGCTTCCAGATATGATTTATTTCCCCTATTCAATACATTGGTTGCATCTAATCAATAATTCCACTACGAACTTTGAGGGCTCAATCGATTCATTTACCTCAAAAGTGAATAATCTCCTCTCTACCTGAGGTAGTTTTTCTCGGATCCTTTTTGTTTCCTGAGTTGTGGATTGGCATTGTGAGCTTGGACTTACTAGCCACTTATTAATCTTAAGAAGATAAATTCAGCTCATTTCCTGAATCGCCCTTAGAGTTTCTTCCTTGTTCTTCACAGAATTCTGTTGATTCATTTCAATATCGATTTGCCCCAGGGCCTCCACGATATTGCTTCCCTCAGAATCAATTAGTCTCTTGTTTAATGATGATAATGTTTCTTGGCAAGTGTCCTTTACCTTCCTGGATAATCTCTTTCTCTCTGCCAAATTCATTTCCCACACCTTCAGATTAAATAATTTAAATAATACAAAATAAACTTAAACTTAAATAATTTATTAAGTTTTAATTAATTGCGTTTAATTTTTAGTATTTCGTAAGTTTGAAATCTAGAGAATTTAGGATATGATATAGGGGAAATGTCTTAAATCTGAACCGCGGATTCATTACTCATCTCCTGATCATGATTAACTTAATAACTTAATGTTTAATACTTCATCATTTGGGTACTTAGGTGGTTTTTGAATTAGTTCTTTGTTAGGATCCCGAAGGATCATCTCCCACAATGACGTGTCGAGGAAAGGGAGGTTCCATGTGTCAACTCAAGAAAGAATCAGAAGGTACATGTGTCTTACGACTTCTTCCCTTTCTAAAAAGGTTTAGGAAAAGCAATGAGCAAACAATTTCAGGTTTTGTAGCTTCATGGTTTTTATTGTTAAGACTTGCTGCAACATCTGAAGCACATGGCTCTGAAATGACTGTTATATATTTACCTCTTTAAAAATTAGGCGGCTCCAAAAGTACAGAGGTATTAGGATCATTCGATCAAAATGAAAAACTCATCAACGACAAATATCGTGCGTGCCTTATCATTTACCAACCTGTAAAGGAATTTGATTAAAATTAACATGTAATTTACCAATTTTCCATTTTCTTCGGGTAGAATTATATGAGGTGAAAAGTATAGGGCTTGGCTCAAAGGTTCAGAATTGTATGTGTTCCAACATAGGCTCCATCTGGGGATTGTGTCTCCTTGTGACAGATGGAAGAACAACAGACCTAGTGTCATTATTGGGAAAATGGAGTCATTATTGCATTTCCGGGAAACACTTTTAGGAATTAATCATACAGAGTAAAATTGAACTTCAACCGAATCTCATAAAACATTCAAAACACCCCCGATTATTGATCTCAAGTTAGGCTATTAAAAATTTCCCTTTCCTAAAACTGAGTTTGGAACTGTTTAAGATAATCAAAATGACTTCAACTAAAATATTAGACTTCAACTCACTTCGTTCGCATCAAGGTTAAGTAAATGTAATAATTTATTTAGAGAGTCCCTTGTTGGTTCAGAATGTAAAGATTACCGGAAAGAGAATTAGACATCCGAGTATGTTTCATAGATATGTATGGAATCCATACATATATCATAGATATTTCTTCACTGCCAGCGAACCTATTCAATACCCTAGCGAAGTTACCTACTTCTCCCATTGAATTTCCTTTCACCACTTCAATTGGCATTTTTTCATTTTTCCGAGACGAGGGAAATCATTATATGAATTTTCTTTCATCATCTCTTTTTGGACAAAATGGGGGAAATCGAATTATGAATTTCCTTTCACCATTTGTCTTAGATGATATGGGGGCAATCATATTATGAATTTCCTTTCACCATCTTTCTTATATTTTAAATATTTTGAAGTGAGGGAAATCAATTTGTATGTACCATACAAGGGATGATATCTATTAATTTTTTTTTAAAGAAAGGTTTGTGATAATTTTTAAGTATACTCTAAAACTAAATTCCTTCCGATTTTAAAATATAGCTTCGCCTATAGGGAAGATTTTATAGGGATTTTTATTTTCAGGGATCGACCTTGAGCAAATTGGTCAAATTAAAATATGATAAAAGAGATAAAGTTATTAGGATTAGCCTGAGCATACTGTCTTTCAGTTAAAATCAAAGGAACATAAATATTTTTGCCTGATCTTACTTCAGTGGTATGTTTTTAAGTTTTCAGAGTCATGGTATAATTCTTTCTTTCTATGAAGACCCAGGGAAGGTAGAGAAGATTGGAAAGGAACAAAATCTCAGGGATAGGAAAAATAAAACAGAACAATGATTCCGAGGACCAGGGACAAGAGAATCTCATTCTGACACAAGTTTGTTTATTGATTCTTGAACTTCCTTTCAAGACCCTTTTTAATTATTATTTTCCTTTTCTTTTTATTTTATTTTTTTATTTCATTCAGAGAAGGCTTCATAATTAAGATGTAATTTCATACTTCTCTGATCTTTGATCAAGTGACAATATCTACAGAAGTGAATCCTCCTTTACAACTGATAATATTACCTTTAAAATTTTAGTTTGAAATAGCGGGGTAGGAGTTCATACCTCATATTTCCTCTATATTTTCAATCAAGTAAATCATTTATCCATGACCTGTTTTGAGAGAAAGCCAATATTTTTTTTTTGAAAAATTATTGTTGGATTCCGATGTATCCTTATCTCTCAATTGTCGGTAAGTATTATGCACAAGAACCAAAATAGGAAATGTCAAAAAATTCTGCAGCATATAAATGATATGTGGTACAAATGATTTTATATTTTTCTTTCAGGATATCGAGTAAAACTGATTTATTTACAGTAAACGTAAAATTTGGATAATTTATGAAAGAAAAAATAAAATTGAAAATCGAAACAAGAAATCAAAACCAATATATGCAATGGGATTCTGAAATATGACTATTGCATAAATTTTTTTAGGTAACACCCATTGATAGGAGAGTTGAGAATTTTGTCGTCGATGTTTTCTAGTAAGAATGAATTTTTCACCTCAGCAACTGCAATCATGAATGGTCTGAACAGAGATGGTCGAACTTGTTGTGTTTCCCCGCATCTTCTTTCCTTGCGTCCCACTTAAAAACTACATCACCAGGTAGAAAATCCCCGTCTTTAATTTTTTTTATCAAAAAGGGTCTTCATATTATCTTGGTACTTTTGAAGTTTGTCGTTTACTTCAACCCTATTTTGTTGGAATTCGATTATTTGATTCATCCTTCTTGTAATGTCATTTGTATCTTCACTTGCATCCTGCCATAGCTTCATCATAGGAAGATTAAGATTGATAGGAAGTAGAACATTAGTACCATAAACCAATTAAAAAGGGGACGTACCTATTGATTTCTTGGTGCCGATTTGATTTGCCCATAAGGTGTATTTCAAGTGAATGTGCCAAGCCTTCTTATTTTCTGTCAACACCTTTTTAATTATAGTCATTAGGATTTTGTTAGATGATTCGGAAAACCCATCCCCTGACGATAATAGGTTGTAGAATGCCCTATCACAATGTTGTATTTTTGGGATAAATTGACCATTGCCATAGATTTGAAATCTTAGGCGTTGTTAGTGACTATTTTGTGAGGAAAACCAAATCTCGATAGGATGTTTTCCTCCAAGATATTTAATACTACCGAATCTGTAGCATTCCGAGTCATAATAGCCTCTACCAATTTCGTGAAGTAATCAATAGTGGTTAAAAACCATCTATGTTGAGCGCTTGATTATGGATGGATTTCTTTGATGAAGTCCAAACCCCATTGTTGAAAGGGAGCTTCTACTTTGAATGGGATTAAAGGTAGTGCAGGGAGCTTTTGCTTACCAGAGAACAATTGGCAAGAGTTGTAGGCTCTGATCTTGGCATTCACATCAGTAAATAAGTTTGGCCAATAATATCCATCTCTTAAAATCTTGTAGGTCATTTCCCTCCAAGCGTGGTGTCCTCCACACACTCCTTCTTGAAATTGATTTATGACACCTTCTATTTCAGGTTCTGTTAAGAAACATAACAAGAAACCTAGAGGATACTTCCAATATAGTTGGCCATCAATAATACAATATTTAATTGTGTGCATCTTCAAGGTTCTCTCCTTGGATGAAGTCATGCCATTCGGGCATTGAAGGGTAAGGATGTATGAAACAATATTGCATACCAAGTAGAGGAAAAAAAAAATTCTTCAATATGAATCGTAGGGGTTTAATCGTCAAGATCCTCTATATCTGAGATATATCCATGTGATTCTAGGTGATTTATCCCGAGCACCTTGAAATTTGATTCGGCTATCAATTTCGTCAGGCCTTGACCTTTGAATAGCTTGTTCGGTTTCACTTCTAGATAAAATTGTTGGATTTTAGACAACCATCATCCCCTTCTCCCATCACGGTCAGACTGAACTAAAATGTCTTTGATGGCATTGGTTGGCACGTAAGCGATTATCTTGGAATGCAGTACATATGTCTTGAAAGCCTTGAGAGCCTTCACCATTGCATCTGTTTGCTTCTCAAGTATATCGTACCTTAACTCTGCATCCCTAAGGATTTTTTTGAAGAAATCTATTGGTTGTTTGAATACTTCCTCGTTCTTTTGCAGGAGTACTGCTGCAACAGTATGTTCAGAAGTGAACAAAAATATCAGGAATTTCTTTGTATAGTCTGGACTTGCTAACACCAGTGCTTCCCCTATAGCCTTCTCGATGCGCTTGAATGATGTTTTCGCTTCAATGGTTCATTTCATTTCCCTGTCTTTCTTCAACTTTCTTCAACATATATTTTATGATTTTAATTATTTCATCAAAATTGGGAATGAATATTCTCAAAAAGTTTATCTTTCCTAAAAAGGATTGAATTTCTTTTTTGTTCCTAGGAATAATGATCATGTCTATAGCCTCAAATCATTTCGGGTCAACCTTGATTCCTTATTTTGACACTATATGATAAAATATATTACCTTCTTGCATAGAGAAATGTGACTTCTTAGGATTAAGAGAAAAACCAAAATTTCTGCATTTTTCGAAGGTCTGCCTGAGGTGTAGAAGATGTTATGCATAAGAGTTAGAAAAAACCATCAAGTCATCAAGATAAATAACAACGAATTTGTATTTATCACTAATGAATTTGAAGTCCATTTCTCTTTGGAAAGTAACCCCTGCATTCATCAAACCAATTGGAATTTTATCGTACATAAAAGTTCCCTATGGGGTGGTAAACACCGTCTTTTATCTATCGTCTTCATGGACAACAATTTGATTTTATCTGGAAAAACCATCAATCATGGACATCCTATTAGCCCCAACTACCTTTTCTAGAACATGATCCATTTTTGGGAGTGGGTAGTTTTCTTTGAGGGATGACCGGTTTAGGTTTCTGAAATCTACATAGAGCCTTATTTCACAATTTTTCTTTCTGACAAGAACTAAATTTGCTGCCAATTCGGAATACCTGAGCAGAAGGATAATTTTTTCATCGAGAAGTTTCTTGACTTCACTTTCTATCACTACCAAGAGGATCGAGTTTATCTGTAACACCCTGTTTCCCCTAGCTTGTAAATATAACTGGACTGGCCAAGAACTATGGCAAACTCATAAATATGAATATGTGATGTAAATGGACCTTGAGGAAGAGGTCAATGAATGTGAATAACATTTTGAATTTATTGCAGGACTGCTGAGATGGGATGTGCAGAAAAAGAGACCACAATGGAGCTGGAAGGAACCTGGAAAGGTGGCGTTAACTTCCACCAATAATTAACACCGTATTTGGACTCCACTGGCCTGGAGAACCAAAAGCTGCTCGTTGGCCCCGAAATTAATGTCTCGCAGGCTGGTAGGCAGATGGCTTGATGAGGGATGGGATGGTGAACCACCCATATGTAGAGCTGTCAGGCATGATCAGACGGGAGGGGAATCGCACCACACACAACCTTGCAAGAGGATAAGGCGTGAGGTAGAAGCGATTTCGAGTGTGCAGGTGCGAGGGGAACTCTGACATTACGCAAAGTGAGCGATAGCAGAGAGGAAGGATTGAAACCTTCGCTCCTGGTCACTAGAAGACAGAGAGATGCAGTCTCAGAGCATCGTGGTCTCAAATCGGGGGTGGCTAGTGGTAAATCCACTGGGAGTCACTACGCCTATGGTTGGGTGGAAAAAAACACCCCTCTCAGTAGTTGCACCCACTTCTGGTGTTATTTTTGATAAGTGTTTTACGTATTGCATCTTGAAATTCATATACTGATATATATTCTCATAGAACTGTGAAATTGTGAACGATTTCAGTGTAAGAATGTATGTGCAGTGTTTTGATAAGAATTAATAGACATATGGTTATAGAAGAGGAATCCATGCATGACTTACATTGATAAATGAATGTAATTATGCCTAGGTTGAACTAAGTTAGGCTGCCAGCCTGTTCTTGGGAAGCTATTTACCCTTATCTGTCTCCGGGAATGCCCCGCTATAGATCTCTTCTCAGAGATTCCCTCCTTGGAAAGGTTTACTAAGAACCTGGAAAAAGTACTTGAAGGTGCAAGTCTTAATAACCCTGTACGAGGAGGAATAACCTTCTTAAGATTTCTAAGTAGCAGCGTAAGAATAAGTAACGAATCGACGGATGATATCCTGTCAGAAGACCCATGGTCATTCATGACTGTCAGATTGATGAAAGTAACAAGGGAATTACATAGCTTGCCCCTTTTTCTCTCTATCTTCGTAAATAACGATGAAATCGAGATCGTAGACCCCCCCCCCAAAGGTCCATGAGAACATTTGGTCCATTGATCTTTCCACACCCACGAAGTAGTGGAAGAATGCGTGAGGTGGGATAGATCTAAGCCATCAGATATTGAGAAGATACCCGTCAGTCATCGGATCTGACAAAAGTGGCGCGAGGGTTAAGCTCGTGAATAGAAGGAAAAATCCCGAAAGGAGGGTTGGCTCATCAGATTTTCACACATCGGGAAATCGGAAGTCTCGATGACATGAGATCTAGAATTTCTATGGGAAATTACCCGGAAGAAATTTGGGTTGTCCATCTGAGAGAGGATGCATATCATGTGATCATCCGTTCTAGAGATTCGGGCACTAGACAACGGGATATCGACATTCGGGAAATCGGAGTTCCTGAGGTCGTGAAATTCGGGACATCAGAAGTCTCGAAAATGCAAGGAGCAATCTGAACCGTCCATTCACTTGGGACGCGTGTCAGAGATCTGAAGGGATTCAGAGTCCGACATTTCGCGAGTCCTAGGGATGAGGCATCCAGGACATCAGAGGAGGACGTGTGGCAGCAATCAGAGTCGTCGGGGAAAGTTCCAACAGGAAGTCGTCTATCGACATTTGGGTCATCCGGATATCGGGAATCCTGGTGATGAGAGGTTTGGGAATTTCAGAATCGCGAAGTCTGAAACCCCGACAAGGAGGAGAGTGCCATCATGGGGCCAGTTGTCAGCATATCGGAGAATTGGGATTCTAGGGATCACGAATCCTGAGGACGAGGGTTCTTTGACATTGAAAAGTCCAAAAACTCGATGAGAAGGTATGGCTGTGGTCATATAGGGAGAAGGTCATGTGGTCCACGAGCTTATCTTGGAGGGCTAACGGGAGTTGGATCCCGTCAAGGTTTTGCAGTTCAAAACTCCGAAAGAAGGATAAGGCTACGGTCTTATGAATTAGCGGTCACATGGACCAGAGAATAGCCAGGAGGGCTAATGCATAAAGGGCGTGTATCGGTAAAATTTCTCATCGAAGATCGGGAGTTCGAGAGGATAGGGACTTTTGTCGTTAGGGATCATGAAACTCTGAAACCCAAAGCTATCATCGAGGAAATGTCACAGGCACGTGAAGAAGAGGTCGGGGATTCTCATTGTTGAGAAATCAATGAAAAATTTTGATTGTAGGTAGTGGATGTGTCACAAAGTGGTATCAGAGCATGGTTACAACACTCGGCCTGATTGGGCTCATGAACAAGATGCGGATAAGCTCCGTTCGAAGCAATCCTACGAGGAGTAACCCCCTAACTTGACTCTCTTGTCCAGGATTAAAAAAAAAAAAACTTGAAAAATGAGAACCCAACTGTGTGTACTTGTGAAAGAGTTATAAATTATGCGCAAATTATAAAAATGTATTTAAAACTTGACTAATATCTAGTGGTTGCCTTTTTCACTCTAGCGGACGATCAGCCGTGGGAACCTACAGGCACAGAGTATGGTTACTCACCAAGAGGTGGGAGAAGGATCCCACAACAGAAGCGAAGAGCCTGACGAAAGAAGAGCAATAGGAACCCCTCCAGACCTAGCCGAGACTGTGAGGAGTCTCATGGTTGAATTGCAAAGTTGCAAGGCCGACAATGAAAGGATGATGAAAGAACAAGAAAAGAAAACTGAAATTAATGCAGTTTTACTGCAGAGCTTATCCGACCTACAGCGACAAATGCAACATGAACCTAAGATGCAGAATCATGGTTGTTTCAGTGGCCAGACTGAGAGAAGCACATCAAGAAAGGTTCACCACAGAGGTAAAGGACCAGTGCTAGACGATTCCACTGAGAAGGAAGCTGGTGATTCAGAAGGCTCTTCTAGCAGTAGGACCGGTTCCTATTCTCAAAGAAAACAGAAGAAGCAAAAGACTTCCAAGAGTCATAAATTTGAGGAATTCAAAAAGGCCAAACCTCCCTCCTTCGACGGTGAAATAAAGAAGGGAGAGGAAGCCAAGGCCTGGCTACTTGGACTGAAGAAATATTTCAGAGTCCATGATTTTTCAGAGAATTTGAAGGCTCGAGTGGCCACTTTCAATCTGAACGGAAAGGCTTCCATCTGGTTGGAAGACCTTAAGAATATGAAAGGGGTCCGCGAGGAGGACCTGTCTTGGAAACGGTTTGAGAAGTACTTTCAGAAGAAGTAATTGTCGGAAATATATTTCGACGAGAAGGCTAAAGAGTTTTATGAACTCAAACTGGGACAACTTACTATGGAGGAATATGTCAACAAATTCCTCGACTTATTGAGATATGTACCCTACATCAAAGAAGAGAAGGCGAAGGCACAATGCTTCATCAGTGGGATACCCAAGGAATACCGGAACCTAATCGAATTCGACGAGCCAAAGACCTTAGAAGACACTATACGAAAGGAAACATATTGTCATGAACAATATGGACATCGGGCAGAGTCTCGTGGAGACTGGAAACAGAAGAGTGGTTCGAGGTTTCAGAAAAAGGGGAGCAAATCCTCAGTATTTAAAAACTACAAAAAGAACCCCAGAATGAACTTCCCAACCCGGAGTGTACTTCAGCAGAACTTCCCCTCCCTGGACGAAAACAAAACTTCTGGACCTATGCTAGTGAAAACTAATAACCCAAAGAAAGAACCTCTGAAATATTGGGGTTGTGGAGAAGAGCATCTCTTGAGAGATTGTCCACACCGACAACAAAACAGTTGGAAAGTCTATAACATTCAGGAAGCTACCACAGTCAATGATGTGGCAAGGAGTGTGCCGCAGATTTATGCAGCCTTGGATAATAACCAAGCTGACCACCAAGCTTCAGTGGTGGAAATAGAAGGTATGATTTCCAACCATCTAGTGTCTGTTTTGATTGACCTTGGTTCAAATTTGAGTTATATAGCCCCTAGAGTTGTTGATAAGTGTAAACTACAACCACAGAAGCAAACTAAACCATGGTTAGTACAGCTAGCCACGGGCACCAAAAGAAAGGTAGTAGAGGTCATACCATCCTTCCAATTAATGTTGGGTGAATTCCCCACCCAAGCAACCCTTAATGTATTACCCCTGGGATCATACGACCTGTTGATTAGTATGGACTGGCTGGCCGCTCATAAAGCCAAACTGGACTATTACCATAAAACCTTAGAATGTGTGAGCAAAGAAGGAAAAAGGATAACCCTCCAAGGAATCCAAAAAACGGTCTCGGTGAGACAAATATCAGCCCTGCAAATGAGAAAGTATTGCCAAAAGGGATGTCCCCTATATGCAATACAGGTGTTGAAAACCATCGAAGGTGCTAAACCAAGACTGGATGATCACCCTATCCTGAGAGAGTACAGAGATGTGTTTCCGGAAGAGGTACTGGGTCTACCTCCAAGAAGAGACATTGACTTCTCGATAGAGCTCGCACTAGGAGCGGTGCCAGTGTCTAGAACACCCTACCAGATGAGCACACCTGAGTTAGTTGAACTCAAATTGCAATTGAAAGAAATGATGGATAAGGGTTATATTTGACCCAGTGTGTCCCCATGGGGAGCACCAATCTTGTTTGTGAAAAAGAAGGATGGCACCCTTAGACCGTGTATAGATTACAGACAACTTAATAAAGTAACCATAAAGAACAAATACCCGTTGCCCAGGATCGATGATCTATTCGATCAGTTGGGGGGTGCATCTATTTTCTCAAATATTGAATTGAGGTTGGGATACCATCAGGTCCGAATTAAGGGTGAAGACATCCATAAAACCGCTTTCCGGACACGGTATGGTCATTATGAGTTTGTGGTAGTGCCATTTGGGTTAACCAATGCCCTTGCCACTTTCATGTGCGTAATGAACAATGTACTCAGTAAATTTTTAGA
Source organism: Picea engelmannii (assembly GCA_009831015.1). Lineage (NCBI taxonomy): Eukaryota > Viridiplantae > Streptophyta > Pinopsida > Pinales > Pinaceae > Picea > Picea engelmannii. The sequence goes on along the minus strand of ML782383.1, from coordinate 2,225,313 downwards.
TAAATTTGTACTAGTCTTCATTGATGACATATTAATCTACTCTAAGAATAGAGAAGAACATGAAGAGCACCTTAGACTTGTGCTGCAAGTGCTAAGAGAGCATCAACTCTATGCTAAATTCAACAAATGTGACTTCTTTCAGAAGAAAATACATTACTTGGGACATGTTTTGTATGAAGAAGGGGTAGCAGTAGATCCTGACAAGATCAGGTCTATCATGGAATGGCCCACCCCAAAGGATGTCTCAGACATCAGATCCTTTATGGGATTGGTGGGATACTATAGGAGATTTATAAAAGATTTCTCCAAGATTGGTTGTCCAATCACTGCCCTCCAAAAGAAGGGGACAAAATTCCTGTGGACACAACAATGTGAAGAAATATTTCAAACCTTGAAACATCTACTAACCCATGCACCTGTGTTGAAAATCGCTGACCTAGAAGCTGACTTCCTTGTGTGCACGGATGCCTGTAAGGAAGGGCTCGGAGGAGTCCTTATGCATGAAGGAAAGGTGATCTGCTATGAATCTCGAAAATTGAATGAACATGAGGTCAACTATGTGACTCATGATCTAGAACTAGCTACCATAGTGCATGCCTTAAAAATGCGGAGGCATTACCTCTTGGGAAGAAAATTTGTGCTTATGACATATCGCTGTGGATTACGGTATTTGTTTGACCAACCAAAGCTTAATGCTAGACAAGCCAGATGGATGGCCCTCCTTAGCGAATTTGATTTTGAAATCAAACACATTAAAGGAAAAGAGAATAGGGTGGTCGATGCCCTCAGTAGAAGCATGAAAACGATTCACTTGGCAGCAGTGAGTACCTGCGAGACAGATGTTAAGAACAGAGTCAAAAAGGCACAAGAAACAGATCCCTTCATTCGAAATGTGAACCTATACCTACAACAAGAACCCGCTGGAGCAAAATATGAAGGCTATCAGATGACCGAAGGAGGCCTGCTCACTTACAGAGATAGACTGTACATTCCCAATTGTGATGACTTGAAGAGGTTCCTCATGGATGAACTACATAAAAGACCCTACACTGGTCACCCAGGATACCAGAAAATTATTACTGCCACCCGAAAACAATTTTATTGGACTGGATTGAAAAAGGACATAACCAAATATTTGGCCCAATGCATAGAATGCCAACAAGTTAAAGTTGAACACCGACACCCAACCGGACTACTACACCCTCTACCCATCCCAGAATGGAAATGGGAAACCATCTCCATGGATTTTATCACTGGATTTCCAACTTCAACCAAACATAATGACGCCATTATGGTAGTGGTGGATAAACTGAGCAAGTCTGCTCATTTTATCCCCGTCAAATCAACCTGGAAGGTGATAGATATCGCCCAGGTATTCATGAAAGAGGTGTTCTGATTGCACGACATGCCAAGGGAGATAATATCTGACAGAGACACAAAATTCACTTCCAATTTTTGGAAGTCACTGATGGCAGGATTAGAGACTAAATTGTTGTTTAGCACCACCTATCACCCTCAAACCGATGGATAGACAGAAAGAGTAAATCAAATATTAGAATATATGTTAAGGATGCATGTAATGCATCGACCCAGGAAATGGGAAGACTACCTGCCATTGGTAGAATTCTCCTACAACAACGGCGACCAAGCATCCTTAAAGATGAGTCCCTTTGAGGTCCTCTATGGTAGGCCGTGTAATACTCCAGTCAGCTGGAATAACCCTGTAAACAAGATTTATATTGGACCCAATATGTTGAAAGAAATGGAACAACAAGTGACTTAGATAAAACAAAATTTGAAGGTCACTCAGAACCGACAGAAAAGTTATGCTGATCAAAGGAGAACTCCAAGAGAGTTCCAAACGGGAGATCATGTATACCTCAGAATTAAGCCCAGAAGGAGTTCCGTGAAAATGGGAGCTTGTGCCAAATTGGCACCCTGATATTGTGGACCATTTGAGGTTCTAGATAGAGTGGGACCTGTAGCCTATCAGCTAGCACTTCCTCCCACAGTAAAAGCACATAATGTTTTCCATGTTTCATTATTGAAGAAATATGTACATGATGCTAATCATATAATTGACTGGTCCGTGATCCAGGTGGAACCGAAGGGAGAATTTATACCAAAACCCCAATGCATATTGGATAGAAAGGAAACCCCACTCTAGAATAGAACCATTGCACAGGTCAAGGTGCAGTGGAAACATTTTGGCCCAGATGAGGCTACATGGGAAATGGAGGATGCCATGAGACAGACATATCTGATTTTGTTTACTTCTGTACATGCAATACATGTTAGTAGATAAGAACATCGAGGACGATGTTCCCTTTTTAAGGGGAAGGGAATTGTAACACCTTGTTTCCCCCAGCTTGTAAATATAACTGGACTGGCCAAGAACTATGGCAAACTCATAAATATGAATATGTGATGTAAATGGACCTTGAGGAAGAGGTCAATGAATGTGAATAACATTTTGAATTTATTCCAGGACTGTTGAGAGGGGATGTGTAGAAAAAGGGACCACAATGGTAGTGGAAGGAACCTGGAAAGGTGGTGTTAACTTCCATCGATAATTAACACCGTATTTGGACTCCACTAGCCCAGAGAACCAAAAGCAGCTCACTGGCCCCAAAATTAATGTCTCGCAGGCTGGTAGGCAGATGGCTTAATGAGGGATGGGATGGTGAACCGCCCATTCGTAGAGCCGTCAGGCCTGATCAGACGCGAGGGGAATCATGCCACACACAACCTCGCAAGAGGATAAGGCGTGAGGTAGAAGCAACTTCGAGGGGGCAGACATGAGGGGAACTCTGGCATTACGCAGAGTGAGTGATAGCAGAGAGGAAGGATTGCAACCTTCGCTCCTAGTCACTAGCAGACAAAGAGACGCAGTCTCAGAGCATCGTGGTCTCAGCTCGGGTGTGGCTAGTGGTAAATCCGTTGGGATTCGCTATGCCTACGTTTGGGTGGAAACGAGCACCCCTCTCAGCAGTTGCACCCACTTCTGGTGTTATTTCTGATAAGTGTTTTACCTATTTCATCTTGAAATTCATATACTGATATATATGCTCATAGAACTATGAATTTGTGAATGATTTCAGTGTAAGAATGTCTATGTAGTGTTTTGATAATAATTAATAGACATATTCTTATAGCAAAGGAAGTCATGCATGACTTACGTTGATAAATGAATCTAATTATGCCTAGGTTGAACTAAGTTAGGCTGCCAGCCCATTCTCGAGAAGCTGTTTACCCTTATCTGTCTCCGGGAATGCCTCGGTATAGATCTCTTCGCAGAGATTCCCTCCTTGGAAAGGCTTACTAAGAACCTGGAAAAAGGACTTGAAGGTGCAAGTCTTAATAACCTTGTACGAGGAGGAATGACCCTCTTAAGATTTCGAAGTAGCAGCGTAAGAATAAGTAACGAATCGATGGATGAGATCCTGTTGGAAGACCCATGGTCATTCACGACCGTCAGATTGACGAAAGTAACAAGGGCATTACATACCTTGCCCCTTTTTCTCTCTATCTTCGTAAATAGCGATGAAATCAGGATCGTAGACACCCCCCCACCCCAAAGGTCCATGAGAACATTTGGACCATTGATCTTTCCACACCCACGAAGTATTGGAAGAATGCACGAGGTGGGATAGATCTGAGCCGTCAGATCTTGAGCAGATACCCATCAATCGTTGGATCTGATAGAAGTTGTGCGAGGGTTAAGCTCGTGAATAGAAGGAAAAATCCCAAAAGGAGGGTTGGCTCATCAGAGTTTCATACATCGGGAAATCGGAAGTCTCGATGAGATGAGATCGGGAATTTCCATGGGAAATTACCTGGAAGTAATCTGGGTCGTCCATCTGAGAGAGGTTGCATGTCACACGATTGTCCATTCTAGAGATCTGGGCACTAGACATCGGGATATCGACATTCGGGAAATCGAAGTTCTTGAGGTCGTGAAAGTCGGGACATCAAAAGTCTCGAAAACGCGAGGAGCAATCTAAACCATCCATTCACTTGGGACGTGTGTCAAAGATCTGAAGGGAGTCGGAGTCCGAAATTTCACGAGTCCTAGGGATGAGGCATCCGGGACATCAGAAGTCTCAAAATCCCGAGAGTTAACCAGGACCGTCCATCAGAGGAGGACGCGTGGCAACAATCAGATCCGTCGGGGAAAGTTCCGATAGGAAGTCGTCTATTGACATTTGGGTCATTGGGATATCGGGAATCCTGGTGACGAGAGGTTTGGGCATTTCGGAATCGCGAAGTATGAAACCCCGACAAGGAGAAGAGTGTCATCATGGGGCCAGCTGTCAACCTATTGGAGAATCCAGATTCGAGGGATTGCGAATCCTGAGGACGAGGGTTCTTCGACATTGAAAAGTCCAAAAACTCAATGAGAAGGTATGGTTGCGGTCATATAGGGAGAAGGTCATGTGGTCCACGAGCTTAGCCTAGAGGGATAACGGGAGTTGGAGCCCACCGGGGTTTTGCAGTTCAAAACTCCAAAAGAAGGATAAGGCTGCGGTCTTATGAATTAGCGGTCACATGGACCAGAGCATAGCCAGGAGGGCTAATGCGTAAAGGGAGCGTATCGGTAAAAATTCTCATCGAAGATCGAGAGTTCGAGAGGACAGGGACTTTTGTCGTCAGGGATCACGAAACTCCGAAACCCGAAGCTATCATTGAGGAAATGTCATAGGCACGTGAAGAAGAGGTCGTGATAGGGAAATAAAGACGAGTAGATCAGGATTGGCCTTTTGCTGCTGTGAGCCTCGGGGATTCTCATTGTTGAGAAATCAACGAAAAATTTTGATTGTAGGTAGTGGATGTGTCACATTATCTGCCTAAGTTCTATCTAAAAGGTTTAATGTTGATTTTTAGAGGAATCTTATGTTCAATAACAGAGGTGTCATAATTTTTCAAATCATCATAAGACCAGGAAAAAACGTCCTTATACTACCTAAGAAAATCAATGTACTTACTTTTCATTTGGGCCGGAAGATACGTTGATATCTTGACCATTTTTGGATCTTTGTTGGTTCCCACATTATAGTCTTCAACTTCCTCGGGTTAAGGACGTAAGGTAGAATTTAAGGGAATGCCATCCTGGTCAAACAATATTTCTAAGGGGATCAGATCTCTAGGAATCTGATTGTTCATAAGAAAGAGCATACGATGGTTCACGATATTGTCTTGGAATTTTTTTGGGTTCTCCCCTTCTTGCATAATCCAAGTAGGATCATTCAGGTTTTCATGATCTATGTGAGTTTCAAAAAACTCATCAATCATCTCCAGGAACTGTTTAATTTGTTCGTCGTCTTCAAACATTTTCTAGTTTTGCGCATTGTTCGGGATCAAGGGTCTATGTCTCATCTTGATGTGATACTTTAGTTTCAAGACAGTGGGTGGTATGAAGGTCACACCAACCTTATCCAATGAATCAACTTGTTGGTTCTCCATTCTAGGAATAGGGTGTATGTTAAAAGATGAGAATAAATTCTCTATAATATCCCAGGCACAATTATTGTATGATCTCAACCTTGGGTGCTTATCATGATACTGTTGTTTCACCTGTTTTACAATAATCTTTGCATCACCATAAACTATGAGATGTTTGATTTTTAACTTCCTAGCAACTTCTAATCCTAAAACCAGAGCTTCATGTTCCCAAACATTATTTGTATAATCGATATCCCATTGTAACCTATAAGAGAAGGGAATAATATACTCATCACCTGGTGCCACGAATAAAACTCCATCTCCTTCTCCTTCGTAGGATGAGGCACCATCGAAGAACATTTTCCACATTCCTTCTCTATTATTTACATTTTTCTTTGTTATTTCTAATTTTTTATTTTCTTCTTTTGTACATTCTTTGAAATCGTCTTCCATAGATAATATACAATTTCCTAAGTCCTGATCAACAACATAGACTGGGTAATTATTGGGGTTTTGCGGGTCACTTACAATATACGCTAATCTAGTTTCTGTGTACAGTCACATGAATTTCCCACCAAAAATCGGTATCGTAGCATAAATCATGTCTAGTTGAATATATCCTCGTAATTTGTCCCCCCAAGACCTATATAGAAGCATACCATACTTGGAAGGGATGTCAGAAACGACCACATCCATAAGGACACTTTTTATAGGGATTTGAGCAAGATTTACTACCAGATCCTTAATCATGCCAAGAAACTTAAGTTTTCTGGAATCAAACATGTACAAGTCATGATAAGGTCTAGTGATTTTGAGGTCCAACTTCTCCATGATAATTTTAGGCATTAAATTATGAGAGGCCCTAGAATCTAACATGTAGTTGTGGAGTAAATGGTCATGCACAGTTAGTGTGATATAAAATGGAGCAACAAAATCCTTGGTGTTTTCAATGTGTGGACCAAACATGATCGTAGGTCTTTCATATTGTATATTAATAACATCTGCGTGAAATTCAACATCAGAAAAATTTATCAATTTATCAATTTTCTTTTTATAAATCAAATTTTTTGCAAGCTCAACCAGAGGCATGGGGATTTTAATTTTATTAAGTTTGTTTTCTAAACTGAAACCTTCGATTGTTTTTTCGATTTATCTGGTTGGAAATTATTCTTTTGTATTTTTTGGTTTTTTAGTTTGTGTTGTTCTTGTTTCAATTGGTTTTGTTCAGGAAGATTGTGTTTCAGTTGGTGGTTTAGTAACTACTACCTCATTCATTTTCTTTCGTGAAAAAGTATTTTTCAGTGGAAAATTCATAGAATTTTTCTTTGTGGGACTTAACTCATTCTTTTGTTGGAGTTTGACCATTATTGAGTCGACGAGTCCTTGATAGGCAGATTCTCCGAGATTATTTATGCTTTCGTTATTATTAAACAAGGATTCTAGATATAAAGACTTCTCATAATCCTTCCTGGTTAAATGTGACTCAATATCATCATCACTAATGTTATTTAGATCTTCTTCTAACTCCTCGTAACTTTGCATGTCATCCCTCTGCATAAAATTTTCAGTTTTAAACGGGGCTTGGATATTTTGATCTTCATTTTTTATTTGTCTTTGTTGCATATGGGGGTTAGGGTTTCTCTTGAACTGATTCCTAACGTAAGTATCATGTTTGGCTTGATCTAATTTCATTATGAATATCTTGTTTGATAAATATTTAATTATCTTGTCCATCTCATCCATTTTCTCTTCTATGGACTTTCCAGACCCAGATGGTCTTGCCTGTTCTTTAAAATGCCTAGGTTCTCTAATTGCCATATGAAACTTAGTTTTTAATTTCGTGGATGCCATCATATTATATTCAATTTATATGGCATGATATTGCATTCCTATTAGAGTGAAAAATCTTCCTTCTCTTAAGAGGAGGGAAAATTTAGGTTCAAAATACCCTGCAAAAGTGTTAGCCTATGGCTTACCTTTACCAATCACTAAGTCTAAATTGTCACCTATACTTGTATTATTCATTTAGGATATTAGTAATATATCCTCAAGTGATGACTAATGAGTTGGTTAAGATTGCCTAGCCTAGTCATAATGCATGATTTTAGGATCTAGAGCAAATCTCTCTATGAGGTGGCATCACCCATTGTACTATAAATATGTAACATTGGAGTGAATAAGAATGTGTTGGCTATTATGCCTTTTCCACCATGTTATTGTGTTTAATTTCTTCAATTGGTATCAGAGCTGGTAGTGTTGGCCTGGTAGTGCTGGTGGAAGGCCGGGAAGATGTGAGAGCTTAGATAGCTGATTCTCTGTACATAGGTGTGAGAGTGAAGTGCTTGTTTTATAAGTGTTTTCTATGTGTTTTGTTTGAGACGCATGTGCACATCTGTCGTTGCTTGCATCTAATGGATCTGTTGTGAAAATCGTTGTGAGAGAGAAGGGTTCAGTGGGGGTGAGGAGGAAGATGAACCCGCGGCTGGTAAAAATAACAAATCTGGTATTTGGCAAAGACATCGGGCCCTTCAACAAATTTGGCAAAGATATTGTGCTCTTCAACAAATATGGTATTTGGAAAAAACATCGTGCCCTCCATCAAGTGCTCTCAGCAAGCATCCTCCACGGATCAGATTGCACCCTCCACAGATCTGGTAGCAAGAACCCTCCTACAAACGTTTTTCTCATGTGTGCCCTTCATGATCTGCCCTACATCACACGATTCAGATCCGAGATTGTTTTTGCAAACAACAGAGTCAAACCGCTTGCTTGAAAGACATATAGAATTCAATAAAAGATGGAGAGCCAAGCTGGATTGAATCACTGCTTTCGTTGCATTCATTGAGTGATCCGCCATGATGGTTTCTCAATTCTGTGGTGAACTCGATCAGAGCTTGGACAGGCCTAGCTCTCTCACGAGAGGGCCTGGATCATGAGAGAGAGAATGATTTGTGTGAATCTGCGTGGATTTGACTAGCAGATTCGTGACCTCGAGAGGAACACCAACATGGAGAGATTGCTCGCTCAGATCGCTGTGTGAAGAGGCTGCGATCATTAGAGAATGAGACCAATCTGGCAAAGCCCAAGGTAATCTGAGAACAATGCATTTATAAATTGTGTGTATTAGCGTCCTTGTAACTGAAGCTTATGAATCGATGGGGTACTTTATTTTTAATCTTTTTGGGATTCAATTTGATTATGATATCTGATTGAATTCTGGCTGGAATATAATCAACGACGATGCAAAGGAAGTAATCTATGAAACGATCTGTCCACTTCTGATTCATATGCTCTCTTTAATTGGTAGCGATCCATCTAACTGAGCAATTAAATGTCTTGTGTGTCCCCAAAATTCATCTCTGAAGAGCGATCCCAACGATCCAACGTTTTTAATGTGTAGTGATTCCAGCAATCAACACTGGGATCTCGTCTGTTTTGTAACCCCTACACTGGTATTGAAATCTTAACTAGAGCAGTGTACCATTCCATTGGATCAGCGAAACGATTAAAAGGAGAAACGTATTCCAGCGAGGTCGCAACAACTCAGATCTGATTTTGCGCTAGGGTTTGGTTGATTATTCTTTGTTGATGCTTCTGTAGAGTAAAAAGATTGCCAGAATCCCCACTTGTTGATATCTTCAACATTTTTCCACACAGAAATATTCCATCGATCTAGCATCCCAGGCGATCTAATATCCCATGCGATTCTTTTGTGGGATTCAACCTGAATTTCGTTCAAGAACAAAATGCCATATATTGGATACAGGTGGTCACAAGTCTATATACAGAGTAAGCATTGAAGATTGAGAAAAGTAAGAGTATTGTGGGCATTGGATCGTTGTGATGATATTGACAAAGGTTGAGTCCAGACTGTGTTGAAGCCTTGAAAGGTTGAATTACCTGCATCATTAGTGAATAGTAACATCTGTTGGACTGAACGATTTGACATATCGATAAAATTTATGGTCTCTGGCATCCAGAACGGAGTTACCTCTATGACATTTGGTTGTGGCATCAAATCTATCTTTGAAGGTATGAACCCATGTTTAGATTAGATCATTGAGAGTACAATTTGTGCATTCAAATTATAAGATTTTTGGTCTACTGTGTTGGACCGAGGAAAATCCACAGTTCACAAATAAAGTTATTTTGTTTGAACAGTTAGTGTAAATGCATTTAGAGTTTGGAAGAAGCCTGTAATACAAAGAATGGAATGAGTTAAGTATGAACATGTTTAGGAATCGGAATACAAAAAGGTTGACCAATGTTCAATTCTTGCAAAAAAAATAAAATAAATCATAGCATAGCATAACAGTGGTGCGGTTATGAAAAGCCAAGAATTCGTAGAAAAGAAGATGGTGTGATTGAAAAGCTTTAAACACATGCATGCAGACTGCATATCTCCATGTGCCTCCGATGATTGTGTGCATCAACGTGTATTTTTAAAAAAAATATTATATGCCAAAAATTAAATCAATTTTTTATTGGCATTGGGAATTATCAGGAAAAGACAAAGTGTTTTTTAAATGTACATTTAAAGGGGTAACTAGAAGATCATTGTATCAAGAATAATAAAAGTTCAATTTTTTTTGGTGTTGAAGTGTCTTAGATCCACCTGAAATTGAATAAGGGGATCTTATATACACTTTGTGTTGTGTGCAATGGATTCTTCTTAATGTTGTTGTTTTGTGTCTAGTTTTGGCACTTAAAACACAAATTGTATAAAACAATCATACACACACTAAACTACAAGGACATTTAATGTAATTCAAGCCCATGTGAGCATTGCGAGTGAAGCACATACATTCAAGAAMAATCAAAKTTCTCAATTAAGAAGCAACGAAGATATCAAATTGGCAATCACATCAACATTGGACACATMAAGTTCATAATCAAAGRCTCAAAGCATCATCAATTTGAAGATCAAATTAAATCCACATTCATTGTAAACTTGCAATAGTTTTCTTTGTAAGTGTGAAATCAAAATCAAGTTGAATTGCAGTGTAATTTTCAGGTGCATTYTYRGCTRAGCYYRACACCAAAGAGTCATTATRATTTTGAKTYGYAATTAACAAGGTTGAGTAGTTTAACTCAAATCATTGTAAACATCACAMGTTKGGATGCATTTTCGGTGGTAACCGACATCCTCAACTTGTTGAAMATTTCAAGYGAGCGTGAAAGTATAAGAAAGTGAGTTTTTGGAAGCAAGTTCAAGCGAGCCARTTCRAGTGAAGCMATTTCAAGCGAGCGTGAAAGTTTTAGAAAKAAGAGTTCAAGYGAGYGAGTTCAAKCGAGCAAGTTCAAGCAMGCACAAGTGAAAGAATAATGGKTAAAGGAGGAAAKCRTTTACAGAACRCCTCTCAAGAAATCAAAGAGTTGCATGAGTACAACCATGAATTACAAGATCAAATTGATATGAAAGATAAATTGATTAAAACACTTGAGATGAAGTTAATTCAAAACCAAAACATAATTGATCACATGGTTGATATAATGCAATCAGTAAATGATCTTTGAGATAAAATTGAAATAGAGAATAAATTGCTTGATGCACTTTAGATAAAGTTAAGTGAAAAGCAGAATCAAATTGATGACATAATTGATGCGACATCTGTCGAAACTCAGAAAGTTGATGCAAGTTGTGACACAGAGGATCTCATAGAGAAGTTTGATGCAAGTTGTGACACAGAGGATCTAATAGAGAAGATTGATGCGACATGTGATACAGAGGAGCTTATCAAAATGGTTGATGCGGAATGTGATACAAACGAGTTATGAATAATACTTACGTTAATCTAAATTCATTAATGAAATTCGACTAATTTCATTAGTCTAAATTAGATCAAGCCAAACATGATACTTACGTTAGGAAGTTATGATGTGATACAAATTTCATAACTTCGTTTCTTCATCCTCGACAACAACGCTAAAAAGATGTTGTTCCTGAGATTAAACTTAAGGATTCAAAGAGTAAAGTGAGGCATCATGAATATTTAAAGAGAATGTTTTAAAAGAGTGCCTTTTCTACCTTTAGTTATATAATAAATAATCCTTAAATGAAATTAATAATAGGACAGTACAGAGGCTATATTTCGTTATCTGAGTCACAATTATAATATCAAATGGTGTGCGAGAAACTTACAAAACTATTAAACAAAAATAGGTATCAATGACAGATGAGTCTAACCTTTTTTGCAGTAGAAGAAAGTAAAGAGTGCATCCTTGAACAGGATATGAGATGCAGTAACTCAAATAGCTTGCATGTCTTGTTTTACTTATAGTAAACACAAAGGAAAAAATGCTTACTTAATGAATTGTTGATATAATGTGATTATAGTAGTTGTGATACTAAATTTCAATCAATCTCTTATCAAGGAATTACAAAAGAAAATTTAGAGATATGAAAATACAGAAGAAACACATAACTCAAACTAAAATAAAATTGGAATCTCTATTTGCACTTGTATTAATAATAAAAAAGGAGAGTTTTATGTATTACATCCGGCAAGAAGCATCCTTGAATCAATCTTGAATTTATGTGTTTATACAAAAATTGTCACCACTCAAAATGGTTGGAATTTTTCCAATGAAAATTCCATATATTTGAATAAGACAACAATATGTAAAATATGATGAGTTATGCTGGCGTTATCCTCTGTATCTTCATATGCTGGGCAAAAGCGCCTCTTTAATTTAATCATTTAGGATAGACAGATTTTTCTTCTGGCCTCCTTAATAATTTGGCATACTATTCTGGTTGTTTTTATATGTTTCCATCTGTCCCTTCAACTATGTTCAGAAATGTAATGAGACACAGTCAGGATCAATGAGGAATTACAATCGAATGAGTAGCACTACATGGTTCGTCAAGGAATGCATAACGGGCATACAAAAAGTAATCGTTCGTGGGAAGGATGAGGATGGAACAAGTGCATGATGATGAATTAGGGATAGGTGAAGATTTAGAATGTGAATGAATGCGATAACTGGTTGTAGAAAGGTGAAAGGTAGGGAGGGTAAAAATAAAGGATAGTGTGCATGTTTCCTTATTTGCTTCTAGATATTCTTTCTTTCCCATGTTCGATACATTGGTTGAATCTACTCAATAATTCAACTACGAACTTTGAGGGCTCAATCGATTCATTTACCTCAAAAGTGAATAATCTCTTCTCTATCTGAGGTAGTTTTTCTCAGATCCTTTTTATTTCTTGAGTTGTGGCTTGGCATTGTGAGCTTGGACTTACTAGCCACTTATTAATCTTAAGAAGATCAATTCAACTCATTTCCTGAATTTCCCTTAGAGTTTTTTCCTTGTTCTTCATGGAATTCTGGTGATTCATTTCAATATCGATTTGCCTCAAGGCCTTCATGATACTGCTTCCCTCAAAATAAATTAGTCTCTTGTCTAATGATGATAACGCTTCTTGGAAAGCATCCTTTACCTCCTTGGATAATCTCTTTCTCTCTTCCAAATTTCTTTCCCACACCTTCAGGGCCATATCACCTCGTAATTGTTTAGAAGGAGAGAGTAGAGAGAAATCAAGGACATTATCTTTATGTACCAATATGATGGCCTCTTGAAACCCAACTCAGGCTGAGAGATATTCTCTTTCCTTATATACATATATTTCAGAGCAAGGTCTACTACCTGGTAGAACTTTTGGATGGCATCAACCTTCATAAAAAGATCTTGTTGGTCCATTTCCAATTTTTCGTTTATTTCTAGTGGTTGAGTTTGGAATGTCGAGATATCTACTTAGTTACCTTCAGTCAGGTCTAATACAGTTTGCAATTTCCCTACAAATTCATCATGATGAGTGACCAATCCTCGATTGGTCTATGAATTTCGATGGAGCTCCTCGAGGTTAGCCTGTAACTGTTGGATTTGTTGTCGGTCATGAACTCTGATTTGCTCAAATTATTGTCTCATCTTGTTCCTTATAGTCTATTCCATGGCCTATATTTGAATTTGCAAGTTCTCTACCAATAGGCACTTATGTCGCACTTGTTTTGCCAAATTTTCTACAGGCTATTGATTGGTCGTGGAAAAAGGACCTAATGAACCTTCGACTTCTTTTACGAATTCTGGAGCATCTTGATCATTCTCATCGTATACCATTCTCTGTATTTTAGTTATGAATCCATATTTGTGTTGTGATTCCCTTTTCACAATGGCCTTTCTTTTTCTACTAAAGAAGAAATTCGAAGGAGGCATCTCTTCAGGTGAGATGGGGGTACGATCATCCACAAAGACAATTTTAGAATTAGGATTTCCGAGGCTGAATTTCAGAGGTGTTAATGATGTAATAGGAGTACCAATATCCATAGATTGTTGTTGCTTTGCTGTATTTGAGGTATCAACAAGGGTGGTTGGTGATGAAGGAGACACCGTTTGTCCTTGTTTTTGGAAGGCTTCGATCCGAGCCTTTACATGAAGGCCTAGCAGTCTCGACAAAGAGGCATCTAATTTCTGGGTCAATACCTCCAAGATCTTCGAGGTTTCTTCAAATTTATGCTTACCAGAGTGACTGGATTCAGAACCTGTTGACTTGGCTTCATGAGAAGGGGGAGTGACTACTTGCTCCCCTTGCAGTACCTTCCATAGTTTGTTCTGCATGTGATTTTGAAAGCTGATAAAACTAGCTTGTTGATATGGGGACAAGGTTTGGAATCTATCTTGTACCTCCTCATAGGACTTAAATCCCCTGAATATTTCGTCATACGGGGAGATTTCGTGCATATATATTTTCATGTTGAACTGGGAAAGGTGATTTTCCACAACCTTACGGGGGTCGTGTCTTTTGAATTCGATGTCAACCATTTGGACATCATCCAGAGCCACAACCTCCAATTTGGAGTAACCGAAATCCAACAATGAAAACATGCCAACCTGAATGGGGAAAGTCGACCATACTGTTTTATGTGTTTCCTTCAACTCTTTGTTGATGCCTCTTGTTACTGTCTGGTAGGCCACTTCTCTGCATACCAACCAGTCCGGTAAAAATCATGGGAGAGCATGGGTGGGGGACTGAGCACTCAATAACCATGATATAAGAGAAGCTCTCCTCAATAAACTAATATGCTAGCTTACCCAGATTCCCCATAATCCGATCTAAAATAAGAGGACGTGGGTGGCCATACAGGGCTATGTGAACATGAATCACAATGTTGTGGAAGATTTCATAAAATAAATCCTTGGTTTTTTCTTCCCATAGCTTGGAATGGTAGAAGCGAATGGGCTCGACACTAGCCAGAGTCCATCTCCAATTCATCAATGGGAAAGGAGTCATAAAATAAATAGTGTCCATGATATATGCCAATATATGGAAAGGGGCAGGATGTCCCTTTGACTTCTCTATTTTATATTCTGCAATCGCTTTGGCCAAGCTATCGGACATCATTTTGTCCCAATTGAAAGTAAAACCCTGTGCTACCTCGTGCATGATGGATACCCATTCCACAGATAAATGTGTGGGACTCTTCTTTCCGAACAATCGACATAGCATTAGGGCTACATACACCATGGGAACGTCCAGAGAACTTGTATCATATGTACCATGAGCATCAGTTCTGAATTTCTCCAGGTTTGTCCACCAAGACTTGATTATCTCAAGACAATTCCTATCATACTAGACGCACTCCTTTTTATCGAACTCTATAATGAATACAACATTGAATGTATATTTAGGATTAGGGGATAGTTTGTACATTACTTGCATATGTTCTCGTCAGAAAGAGACAACAACAAACTTCTGATGGTTGACAATTCTCTTGGTCTGGATGTCAACATTCTCTAAGGCCCAACTTATCATGTCGTTATAAGGCATGAGTATCGGTCGTGCTGCTATTTTTTGTTGTTTCGAATGCGCTATACGTCTGAGTTTAGCTATGTAAGTATCATATTCTTATTCAGTAGAGTCATCTAGATAGTTGATGATTTAATGTTCTAGAACCTCAAACACTTGCGTCCAAGATTTAATAGTGTCCATGGCTCGTGGCATGGTGTCAAACATAACATCCACGTTTGGGTTTAAATCCTCGCCAGCCACATCAGAATTTTTCATCATCTTTCGTGGAACCATATCTTTCAAGGAGGTAGAGTGAAGTTACCCGTTGCAGGAAAAATCTGTGAGTCTTTTGTTGGAGAAATTTCTATTTTCGGTACACTAGTTCAGTGGAAGTAACACTACTTCAGTAGGAGTTAACTGACTAGTACTATTTAGACTTTATAATTTTAGACCATCACTATTATACATGCATTCCTAATTATAGGATGTCATTTCCTATATGAGCGAAGATCACTCACTCATTGATTAAATCATAATATGCATTGAATCTCATTCTTCATTGTGTATCTCTCCTCCTTTTCTTGATAAGATTTGTTTGTGTATGCTTTAGCTAGGTCTCCTGTGCCGGTTTCTATGAAACACTGACATGGTATCAAAGATATTCTTCTTGGAGCAAGCTAGACAAGCCAAATAATAAGGAAAATCGGAGTTTTGACAAGCTAAATTTGTGGTTGTACCTTTCAACAATGATTTCTCCAAAAATATTAACGTTTTGAGGAAACAGATCACCTAGAAAGTAAATCGACCCATTATACAAGTGGGTTTTCAACCATTTGGAGAGATTCCTCACCGTTTTCTCATAAATAAATCCAGAAGATAGCCTTCTGAAACTGATATGAATCCATGGTTGTACATTTCTACAGTGATTGCTCCCAAAATATTACGTTTTTTAGGAAACAGATTACCTCGGAAGTAAATCAACCCATTATACAAATGGGTTTTCAACCGTTCGGTGAGATTCCTCACTGTTTTCTCAGAAAGTAAGTCGGAAGATATCCTCCTGAAACTGATACAAATTTTCTATTTAAGTGTCCTTTCTGCTGTGATTTCTTAAATTTTCAGTTGCAGATTGAGAGTAAATTTTTAGGGGTTCTTAGAGACAGTGGGAGAGATGGATAGGACAACTATTATACAATAAAACTTGTTGGTAATCATCACACCATACAATTATATTGATTGAAATCCCAAGGCAGAGTTCCAAATCAAAAGGAAAGGACTATATAATTTGACGATGACGACATAAACATAACCTACATCAACGATTGAGAAGATGAGATGGGTGAATCGTAAGGATGATGCCACAAGACTACTTCTTGAATTAATATCCACTGATCTATGGTTTCATGTTGCCACATGCAAGACTCCAAACGATATCTGGACCACCTTGGAAGGACTCTTTGGAAAGCAAGATGAGATGATAGGTCATATGCTTGAGGTAGATTTGAATACCTTAGACCCTAAAAGGTTTGATAATATACATGTTTTTTTACTAAATTTAAATATTTGATTTTGAGCTTGGGTGAATGTGGTATTGATAAGTCTACACAAGAGAAACAACTTATTGTAACAATCTTGGCCAAGTTAGGACCAGAATACGTTGTATATGTCTTTAATTTCCATTCAGGTGGATATTTTTTTGGAACAAATTGGAAAATGCCTACGTTGGCTCAGTTCATTGAGTATATTACATAAGAGCAGAAAAAACTCATATAGATGGGCCCCATGAAATATCCCAAATCACATGCACTCACCATGCATGATGGAAAAGGGTCATCCAAACAGAACGACAAGGAGGGATATTCCAAACCCTTTAAAGATTCTTTAGGTTCCAAAGACTCTTCAGATTCTAAAAATAAGAAGAAGGGAAAGTAGTGCACTTACTGCAATAAACCGAATCATCAAGAATCCACATGCATGAAGAAACTGATCAATCTTATGGCACAAGCGCTTCAACAGAACAACCTTGGAAACTTCATTCCAGAGGGAGTCAAGAAGCGGAAGGAAGAAGATCCTACTCCTAAGAAAGGTAATCATCATGCACTGGTTGCAATTAATTCCTCATCTTATTCATGCATTATAGATTCTGGTGCATCCCATCATATGGAAGTGAAAGAGGAAGTTTTATTTCTTTGATTCCATGCTCAAGACCCCCTATTCTCATGGGGGATGATACTCCAGTAGAAGTAGCAGGAGAAGAGAATGTGGAACTCCACAATGGAAGTTTTGAGAATGTTCTACATGTTCCAAAGGTTTCTATGAATCTTCTCTCAGTTTATCAGATCACTCAGAAAGGTAAAAAGATTGAATTCAGATTCAGTTTCAATAATTGACATGCATGACAATTCCATCATTGCAATTGGTGAGGTGGATCACAAGTCAAGGTTGTATAAATTCACTAAGTTTTTTGACGATGACTCCTCTATTCTACTTACACATAAGGAGAGTAATTTGCATGCACCTCCAGTGCAACATGCATATACTCTTGTTCTTACATCGGTTTCAGACATCAGAGATGATTCTATACACTCAGATTCTATACATGGAAATAAGAAGGTAGTACAACCAGATAAGAAGCCAATGTCGAAGCTTCAACATATTCCCAAGAAGGCACATAACACACTTTAGGAAACAAGAAATCTTGCAGGGAATCCATTGAATTCGAAGCTAACTTGGTCTCAGCATGAGGATCCTTCTCATGTAATTTCAACTTCATAACCTATGATGCCCATGCATTGCTATATGGTTCAATCCACTGATCTGCAGAACTACAATAAGGTTGTGGGAAATCGATATGGAAAGAATCCATGTAGAAGGAGTATGACTCACTCCTAAAGAATTAGACTTCGCATCTGGTTCCACTTCTACCATAAAGGAATATTTTCAGGTGCAAATGGGTCCATAGGATCAAGTGGTACAAGTATAGACAGGTTTCCAAAGCACTTCATCAGATCCATAAATATTTCTACATCTTCACGAAGACTTTCAATGAGTAGAAGTTTCAGAATTTGCAGGATCGTCTTGCAAGAAGAACACATTTGCCTAGCAACTGCCATTTTCTTCTTTCAATTCATTATCTTTTGAGGGGGGCAGGGGGGTTTGTTCTCATGTGGTTTTCCCTCTTTCCTCACTTTTATTCAATGTTCATTAGTTTCATTCTACATGAGTACCTAATATGGCCTAATAGTTGGGACTCATTTTTTACTCCATATTGATGTTCAGGGGGAGTGTTGGAGAAATTTGTATTCTCAGAACACTAGTTCAGTGGGAGTAACACTAGTTCAATAGGCGTTAACTGAATAGTTCTATTTATACTTTCTAATGTTAGACCATCACTATTATGCATACATTCCTAATTATAGGATGTCATTGCCTATATGAGTGAAGATCACTCATTCATTGATTAAATCATAATTTGCATTGATTCTCATTCTTCATTGTGTATCTCTCTTCCTTTTCTTGATAAGCTATGTTTGTGTATGCTTTAGCCAAGTCTCCTGTGTAGGTCTCCATGAAACACTAACATATTTCAGATGGAAAAATCTTGCTAATTGCAGAAGGTAAAAATGAATTTGAAATTGAAGTGCTTTTATTCAAACAAATTCATTGATTCTCGTATAGATTCACTGATGGAAAATTTATTAACGTTGATGGGGAAATCTACCTGGTGATCCGCAATCCATGTTTGAATTATTATTTTTACTTAGTCATAAATTCCATCAATACTTCGATGGTTCACGTTCGGGAGCTTTTGATGTGACAGAGTGGGACACTCTTGAATCTTGAATCTGCGAAAAGATTATTCTTTGAATAATCGTTTGTAAATTTTTAATTAATCACTTTTAATATGGTGTGTTAACTTCAAGTGTTTTGGGAGTTTGGAATTTGGGGATTTTCAATGTATCTCAAGAAGGAATTCCCGAAACTTGAAGTTTCCAAGCAATTAATTATTAAATAATTGATTTTAAGTTTTAATTAATTGTGTTTAATTTTTAGTATTTCGAAATTTTGGACTCTGGAGACTTTAGGATATGATACAGGGTAAACATCTGAAATCTGAACCACAGAGTCATTACTCATATTCTAATCGTGATTAACTTAATAATTTAATTTTTAATACTTCGACATTTGGGTACTTCGGTGATTTGTGAATTAGTTCTTTTTTAGGATCCCGAAGGATCATCTCCCACAATGATGTGTGAGGAAAGGGAGATGCCATGTGTCAACTCGGGAAATACTTGAAAGGTACACTTTTATTATGACTTGTGCCCTTTCTAAAAATGTTTAGGAAAAGCAATGAGCAGATACTTTCGGGTTTCAGAGCTTCAAAGTTTTTATTGTTAAGACTTGCTGCAACATCTGAAGCGTGGAGCTCTAAAACGACCGTTGTATATTTACCTCTTAAATTAGGCGGCTCCAAAACTCCAGTGGTATTAGGATCATCCAATCAAAAGGAAAAACTTGTCAACGAAGTATACCATGCGTGCCTTATCATTTACCAACCAGTAAAGGAATTTGAATAAAATTAACATGTCATTTACCAATTTTCCTTCTTCTTCGGGTAGAATTATATGATCTGAAAAGTATAGGGCTTGGCTCAAAGGTTCAGAATTTTATGTGTTCCAACATACTACAAGCCTGTCAGTACTCCAATGATTATAGGCTACAAGTTGAGTAAGGATGATGAATCACTAGAGACGTATCACACCATTCATAGATCAATGATTGGTAGTATTTTATATGTAACTACATCAATGCCCGATGTTATGAAAGCTATTGGATTGGTTTCAAGATTTCAATTTGCACCAAAAGAATCACATGTGATGGAAGTCAAAATAATTTTCAGATACCTGAAAGGAACAATGGATTTTGGAATATGGTATCCAAAATGAGAAGACTTTACTCTAACAACATATATTGATGTAGATTGGGCAGGAAATGTTGATGAAAGGAAGAGAACAAGTGGAGGAGCATTTGTCTTGGGAAACTGTTTAGTATCTTGGCTAAGAAAGAAACAATCTTCAATATCCTTATCCACAAGAAAAGTAAAATACATTGCAGCAAAATCATGTTGCACACAAATTATATGGATGAAACAAACACTACAAGACATTAAGTTAGAATACAAGAAGCTAATTTCTATACTACGTGACAACACCAATGCTATAAGCATTTCCAAGAATCCATTGATGCACTCAAAGATAAAACATATACCAATAAAATATCATTTTTCAGAGGGAATAAGTAAATGATAAAATTGTCAAGTTGGAGTATGTTCCTACCAATGAACAAATTGCAGATATGTTCCTACCAATGTTCCTACCTAAAGATGCATTTGAGTACCTCATACAGAGACTAGGGGTTCAAAAAACCCCTAAGTGAATTCACTCTTTGTCCTTGATGTCAAAGAGGCAAAGAAAAAAAATAAAAACTAGAGGAGGATACCACAAGGGGGAGTGAAACAAGGAAAATCATAGGAGAATATTGTCAGGGGGAGAAACTCAACATTAGAGTATAGGAGTATTTCCGACAAGTGAGCAGTTCAGTAATTTTTTTTGGTTTTACTATATTTCCATCAATGACAAAGGGGGAGATTGATTAGAAATATTTTCCATTTATGTCAAAGTGGATGTGGGTGTGAAAGTGTTGTCATTGATTTCAAAGTGGTTGCATGTATGAATGGGTTGAACTACAGGAAGTAACTAAACTACAGGAATTCATGATTCCAATAATAAGTGTTGAACTATAGAAAACAACTCAACTATAGGAACTCAGGGTTTTGGTAACTAGGTTTTGAACTACATGAAGAAAATAAATATAGGAACTCTAGGTTTCGATAACTACATGTTGAACTATAGGAAGTAACTCAACTACATGAACACAAGATTCTGATTACTATGTATTGAACTACAAGAAGCAACAATAACTATGTGTTGAACTATAAGAATGCAAGATTTTGGTAATGACGTATTGGTAATGTTTTAACAACCATTAAGTAATAGATTGGATAAGGAAAGGAAGTGATCATGTTTGACTTTGTCAAGATGGGCCCACAACTCATACCAATAATTTTTAAATAGATTAAATTGAGTCTCTTAAGTGTTGGAGGCAAAAGAACAAATCATGATCTTGTTCTTTCTATCACATTTGGATCCACACAATTTTAACCTTGTGCTTTACCCCATCTTTTTGGGTCCACATAGAATCAACAAGATCTCTATATATAACAAATAAATTAATAAGAAGTGAGTGTGAGAGTGTCTGTGACAAGAATGTGAATATATATCTGAAATCATGCTTTTGGGTTTTGAAATCATAGGTATACATTTCGTTTTGCATATATAGAAATTGTAGAAGTATGAAATCATTGGTTTACATCCTGTTTGGGATTTAAAAATTACAGAAGTGTATTTCTTCTAAGCTCTGATGTCATGGAGGTAAAAATCATTTGTTTGGAAGCTAGGGTAAGCTATTATGACAATATTAAGTAAAAAATCTTTGAAATTGTATTTCAAGGTTCATTAAAGGTTCTAGGTATGTTAGATGCTTGATAGAGGTTCTGAGATGTTTTTTGGAGGTTTGGGGCATGTTATATGAATACCCATATTCTATGTAGATGGAGATTCTTTTTTTATTTTTTTTGTATGCAAGTTTTTATAGCACATAAACAAATTGATTGATAACAGATGAGCAAATCACATAAAGGGTTTATAGAATATGAAAGGAAGAAATTGATTATATATGTTTTATCTGGGTATTCCTTTTAAAGACTTGTGTGGAAGTACAAAAATCACAGCTAAATAAACAAAAGTTATAGGAACAACAAAGCTATAAAAATCATAGCTATGAGAACAATAGCTATAGGAATAATAGTTACAAGAACAATTGAGATACATAAATCATAGTTGCAAGAGAAATTACTATAGAAATAACAAGTACATGAACAACGGAGCTACATAAATAGTAGCTACAGGAACAACATAGCTACAAAAATAGAAGCTAAAGGAAAAAAAACTACAGGAATAACATTTAGAGGAACAACAAATCTACAGAAACAGTAGCTACATGAAAAACAGAGCTACAAAAATAGCAACTACAGGAACAACAACTACATCAATAATAGTTACAGGAACAACGAAGCTACATAAATAACATCTATAGGAACAACAAAGCTAAAAAGATAACAACTACGAGAACAATAGACCTACATAAATAACAACTATAAGAACAACAACTATAGGAATAGAATATACAAGAAAATCATAATTGTTTTCTCTTGTGAATAAAAGAGTAAGGACTGTGTTTGGATAAATTCATTACAGGAAAATATAAATCTCAAAGATTGAATTCAGTATTGGAGTATGAATAGAAAATGGTGAGCAATGCATTAAAATAAAGTTTCATATGTGTGAGAGTACTGAACACTAAAGTTGTAAGTTAGCCAACTATATAAAACAACAAAGAAAGAGAGAAACATAAGGAAGATGTTAAGGTTTACCAAGAGTGAATATTGATAAGCATATTTATTTTAGGTGATCCGGATTATTTTCGGCACAAAATAAGAGCGGAGATATAATAAAGAAATGTCTAGAGATATCTCAAATATCCAATATTATAATAGAAATGTATTAGAGATGCAACCATAAACAAATATATACAGTAATACACAATTTTCTATTAATGAGCAAAAATATACAAACACTGTAAAATACAGAGTGCGGAAAGACTCGCTAGAATGGTGGCAGCTTATCTCTGAGAAGAGATGTGATAGATAATGTCATTTGTGAGAAGATTATTTTACAATTAGGCTCCAAAGGCCTTTTAATCATAAATAAAATAAAAAAACCTAACCCTAGAAAATGAAAAGCCAACAGTTTTGTGGACCTCGTTTTGGGTAGTTTGGTGTATCAACTTCTCCGGGGCGTAACTTTGGCATAAGATCTCTGTTTGGGGAACACGATATATCGTTGGAAAGGTATTGTTGAGGAGATTCATTTTGGGGCCTCTATCAGAGCCTTTGAATATCATTAAAAATATTGATCCCAAAAAACCTTCATTTAGTCCCTCAAAATGGCCCTGAAAGTTAAAAAAATACTAAAAATAGTTAATTGCCAAAATTGCTAGAGCACTGTTTTGAGTGAGTTGTAAAAGGTGGGTGGCCACCAATATCCACCTGGATCAATCCTCCCTCCTTAGGAATCAATGGTATCCATTGCATTGAGTGTGCGGGGGAGAGGGAAAAGTGTTTGTTCAATCTGCATCTTGATGAGCTACTTGCCTTGTTGGAGAAGTTGAGTTCCTTAGCTTTTTGAAGGTTTTCACGAACCTGTGGCTAGAAGGGTTGGACGTTTTTAACCAGTCTGGCTACATGAGATGTCTGTGTGCAGAAGGAATATTTTCTCTTTTCTTCAGTATTTTCGACCTGCTTTTGTTCGATAGAAGGTTCTTGGACCAAGGTTGGAGTGGTTGTAGTATCCTTATGTTCACCTTTTGAATAGATTGTGAAGAAGCTAAATTTTGTAGTATGAGATACTACCTTGCAGCATTGTTTAGGTGGGACAGTAGTCACAACCACCTTTGGTATATTGTAGAGATGATCCCCTGGAGTAATAATGACACTACGGGGTCGAGACTCATAGATACCATGGAGCTTCCACATATATGATTGGCCCAAGAGAACATCACAGACATATAGCGCGACAACATAACATAATACCTCATCCTTGAAGGGATGGATGTCATATGAAAATTGACACTGCTGGATGACACAAAGATATCATCCCTGGTTAAGCCACCTGATGTTGTATGGTTGTGGGTGTGGTGTTTTCGACAATCCCAATTGTTCGACAACCTCTGCTGAGATGAGGTTCTTCTGGCTTCCACCATAAACAATAAAATGCAGTGGGGTCCCCTTCACCCACATCTGTGAATGAAAAAATTCTCCCCCTCTTCAGGATATGTTGGTTCTTCTGGTTGAATTGATACGATCACAAAAACAGTAGTGGGGTCTGCGTCAATGATATGTCTTCTATCAGTATTTTCTGAATCAGATTTTGAATCCTGGTTTGGCTCTTTGTCTTTGATTCTGGCCACCAATGACTGTTTTGAGCGACATTCATCGGTGTTTTGCAAGAGGATTTTATGGAAATCACACCATTTTTCTGTGTCCTTCTTCGTCTTCCCATGAATCTTCTTTTCCTGTGGCTTGGACTGGTTTTCAGGAGACTATTTGTTAGGTACGTCTTTATCATAATTTGGTTGTCGTGGATTTGCAGACCCGAACTCCCATTTGTTTTGGTGCTTAAATTTCTGCTTGATTTTAACATCATATTGATAAGCAACATTGAGTGATGAGATGTCCGTAAAATCCATTTTAGTTTGGATGTATCTATGTAGAGCCCCATGGTATTTCAAAACCAAATTTCATTCAGAGTATTTGATACCTAGCTTGGTGCACAATGTATTGGTGAATTGTGAAACTGCTTGGCCCCTCTCTTGCTGTAGTGTGGTCCATCTCATATATTGGTCCTCATAGTTTCCAACAGGGTAATATTGTTCCTTTATCACATCCACAAAAACATCCCAAGTGGGATCGACCCCATATATTCTAGACTCTTATGTGGAACTTTGCTCCCAGTAAGTTTTCCACCAATTTTTTACATGGGGGAGAGATTTAAGGAGTGCGAAGGTGATCATTTCCCTGTCAGAAAATTGGTGAACAAAGAAATAACCTTCTAGAAGATTTAGCTATTTGTCTAGGGCATCCACATCTATCTGACCTTAAAATACAGGAATATAAAAATTAACCTGTACCTTGAAAGGAGAGGGGATTCCAAAGTGCATTTTTGATGAATATGTGCCTGTTTCTATTGGCAGGCGTTGAAGGATGTGGGAAAAATTCTCCATCATTTCATCCCTCTGTCGCATGAGAGCTTTCTCAAGCAATAGATTGATAGAATCGTCTACTCCGTCATTTTTATTTTCTTCCACTATGGAGGGTTTCTTGGGAATTCAAGAGTGATTTTCTTCAAGAGAGACAAGATCAAGACCCAAATTTCTATACTCAGACCTTGTCGGGGACATGCACTAAAAAAAATGATCAAGAGTAGCATGCTCTGGTACCACTGATCTGGATTATTTTCGGCACGAAATGAGACCGGAGATATAATAAAGAAATGTATAGAGATATATCAGATATCCAATATTATAATAGAAATGTATCATAGATGCAACCATAAACACAGATATACAGTAATACACAAATTTCTATTAATGAGTGAAAATGTACAAAGACTGTAAAATACAGAGTGCAAAAAGACTCGCTAGAATGGTGGCAGCTTATCTCTGAGAAGAGACGTGATGGCTAATATCATCTATGAGAAGATGATTTTACAATGAGGCTCAAAGGGAATTTTTATCATAAATAAAATCCAAAAACCTAACCTCAAAAGATGAAAATCCAACAATTTTTTGGACCCTATTTTGGGTAGTTTGGTGTATCAACTTCATGAGGGTGTAACTTTGACATACAATCTCCGTTTGGGGTGCACAATAACTTGTTGGAAAGGTATTGTTGAGGAGATTCTTTTTTGGGGCTATATAAAATCCTTTGTCTATCATTGAGAAGCATGAGCCCAAAAATACTTCATTTATGACCTGAAAATGGCGCCGAAAGTTTAAAAAATGCTAAAAATAGTAAATTGCCAAAATTGCCAGAAAATTGTTTTGAGCGAGTTGGAAAAGGTGGGAGGCCCCCGATATCCACCTGGATAATCACGGTGGTAGGGTGGTGCAAAGGAGAGGATTGGTTTCCTCATCTTCCTACAGGTTGGTTCCTGGCAGATTGGTGTCTGCAGATTGTAAGTGGGTGCTTAGAAGGAGGATTGGTATCCTCATCTATTGGCAGGTTGGTTCCTAAGATATGATTTGGTGCACATAAAAGGTTTTGTGTCCTTATATAAGTGTAGGTTGGTGCCTACATAGGATTTTTGTCCTCAAAGATAGATTTTTATGCATTAATTGATATTTATTAATATTTTCTAGTGGTTTTATCCCAGTTTTGATTTCCACTTCAATATTTGTATACTATGAATGCATTGATCAATTGATGTGATTGTGTATACTTATTTTATGATTGTCTAAAATTACATGTGTTGATTTGTTTAGAGAAAAAAGTTAAGAAAATTGTATAGTACTGATTCACCCCTCTCCAAGTACTATTGAATATTCCTAAACTTCATTCATTGTTAACCATTTAATCAATCATCTTCCTCATCCTTGCTAATTCATGTCCTCTTGGTATGGGAATGGAAAGAAATGAATAGAGGTAGAGAGGCATTTCTACATGGATGTGAGGAATTATTAATCATTCCAAGAGGGAATGGATACATGTGTGCATGAGATCGATGGTAGTTATGAAAGAACTGTGCACAAATGTGAATCCTTGGAGTTTCCAACATAGATATTTATTGACCAGTAGAAATGGATCCTTGGAGAGAAATGGAATAGGATGAGGGAGTACATGACATAGAAAGGGGTTCATTTATTTGGGTTATGCAGGCTGGATGAGAAGAGAGATGGAAAATAGGAATGTTGTGTGGTTGGGAAAACATGAGATCTTGTTAGCTAACTGGTGTGTTTTCAGATTTGGACTAGGACCTGTCCTTTTGGATTGATATCCTTGGATTGGAGATGACACTATTGTTTAGAGTAAATGAAAAAACAATTCTATGGTTGGGAGGAATGTCCTTGGTCTGCATCCAGTTGGTGAATGTTTACTTGGAATGATAAGTTCTCTCTATGTTTTCTATATAAAGTATATTTTGTTGTGTATTAATTTATTTCTAAGATGCATTTTTTTGTGGATACTTGATGGTTATTTATTGTGCATGAAACATTATTACTTTCTTGGATGTTTTATCATGTTCTTGTTAATTGTGTGTGTTGAATCCATGTTTCTTTATTTTAAATAACGAAAAATGAATTTGTAATCAATCTAAGAGGGTGAATATGGATGTACCTGGGAAATGGGTATGTTTCATATCGGTATCTGGGAAAATTATTTTGGCATTTTTTGTATTGGCTATGTTGAAAGTTGGTTTTAGAGCGTTCTTGGTGGGAAATTTGATGTAGTGTGGCCCAACCTAGTGGCTAGGTATGTTACAAATTGTTTCATCATCTCCTTCAAAACTAAATCTTTTGGAAACCAAAATCTTGCCAAAATAGTAAGGGATGATTGAAAATGGATCTACACATGTACCATATGAATTTATTGATTCTCTAATTAGGAGATATTTAAAATTGTAACACCTCAGGGATGGTGTTTATTTTTTCAAATTCAAGTCACCAACTTTGATTCATTTTTTAGGCTCTAAATAGTTCTTTTTGGCCTTATGATAGCTTGGGTTTTTCCAAGGATTTATTAAGACTTAAAAACATTTTTTCTTCTCATTGGGACCCTACCAATAAGGTATTGGTGCACCTAAAATACAGTTGATGTGATAAATTTCAAGTCTGAGAAAGGAAACATTCCAAATATTCCTCTATAATGTACCCAACTAGGATAGATGGGGAATATTTGTTTGTTGCCCGAATTATTATTCTTCTTTGTGTGATTTTATCAAACACTTTGTACTAATGTCACTACCAAATTTGGCTCGTTTTGCAATGGCTATTTCGATGCTCTTGCGACATTATGTCGTGGATATAGCGATGAATCTTGAGTCTCTGAAACATCATTTTATGTCACGTGGAAACTGTGATGAACTTGAATTACCGTCGCAAGAGCGAAAACCCTAGGGAACTTCTCACAATTGCGACAAAAAAAGAAATATCGTTGCCAATACGAGAATATAGGCAAACTAAGTGAAACCAGCATTTCGTCACACTTGCGATGTCCATTGCGACGACATATTTCGTTGCTTATATAGAAAATGCATCGCATCAATTTAAGTTGTCGTCGCACTTGCGACGACAACTTTTTTTTGTTTTTGTAGCAACTGCATCACAATAATTTAAGTTCTCATCGCACTTGCGATGACCCTTGCGACGACAGATTTCATTTCTTATATATAAAATGCGTCACAACAATTTAAGTTGTCATCGCACTTGCGACGACAACTTTTTTTTGTTTATGTAGCAACTGCGTCACAACAATTTAAGTTGTCGTTGCAGTTGCGACGATAACTTTCATTGTTTATATAGAAAATGTGTTGCAATAATTTAAGTTTTCATCGCACTTGCGATGACAAATTTTGTTGTTTATATAAAAAATCCATCACAGTTATATTATTTTCATCGAAAGTGCGAAAAACAATATTTATTTAAAAATAAAAAATAAAAAAGTATTTTAGGCTGTAATTTTAATATAAATATTACCAGTTTAATATTAATATTACCATATCCTCCAAGAGGAACATTGTTTCTCCAATAATTTCTTGGATAATGGGGATAGGTCTCAATGCCTTGATAATGTGCATGAGAGGACAATAAATCCCTTAGGCTCTAAATGAATCTTTCGGGGACCTACAAGGGCCATGGACAAGGCCACTAACCACAAAACATGCCCTATATAAGATATCATTATCATTACAGTGGTATGTGGATGCCATTAGAAGGTTTTATGCATTAGGGATGGGTACTAGAGCCTTGACCATGGTTGGGTTAGAAGTCGAGGGAATTAGGACCTAAGTTAATATTCTTGATCTAATAGGCCATGATCAAGGTCTCAAACTACAACATAGTTCCTTTAAAGTGAATCTTTGTCATATAAGTAGGATATGGGCATAATAATGAGTTTTTTCATAGTAGGAATGGGTCTCAAGGACTTTATAGTAACAAAGGGAGGGAGGACAATATGGGCCTTATTCCATAAATGGATTTGTAAGGCTCAATATTCATGAACATCACCTTCAACATAATCCATTTAGAGGAAATATTTGGCCTCCAAGTTGAATATGTGTACCATTATGAAATATTTTTCACTATGGACATGTGCATTAAGTAATTAGCCATGGTCAAGCGAGGAAAATAAGGCCCTTGGGTCATTTATGAATCCTTTAGGTATTAAGGGATACAATCAATGCCCTAAACCACATAACACGTTGTCTATAGGGAATCATGAACCTTTGAGTGAGATATGGGTATTGTTATAATAGTTTTTGTATCAAAGATGGATATGAAGGATTTAACCATGGTTGGGGGATAAATCCAAGGAAACAGGCCTTGAAAAAATATTATTGGGTGAATAGTCCATGATTAAAGCCATGAACTACAACATGATACATTTAAAGGGGATATTTTTCATACGGATTGGATGAATTTTCCATTAGGATTTTTTGTATAGTAGGGATTTATGTTGGGGCCTTGACCATTATTCGGTGATGAAAATAGGTTTCTTAATCCATAAAGTATGATCAAGGCCTTTAACTACAACATCATCCCTTTAAAGGGGATATTTTTCATATGAATGAGAAAGGGTTTCCATTAGGATTTTTTGTGTAGTTGGGATGGGTCTTTGGGCCCTGAACATAATTAGGGGATGAAAATAAGGTCCTTAATCCATAAATGAGTGTAAATAGTCTTATGGGACATGGAATATACTTCAAACAAATAAAAAAAAACTTTTAGAAATTAACTTTGTCCTTGAGCACGATATTGGTACTTTTAAGAGGCTTTACATAAAAGATATGGATCTCATAGATTTGGCTGTAAATGAAGCTTCTAGGGCCCTAGTCCATGAAAAAGGACTCAAATCACCATACAAAATCAAATCATTGGCCTCTTGGTGGGATATAGGCATCATTAATAGAATTTGCATACCAGGGATGGGTCTCAAGGCTTTGACCATGGTTAATGAAGGAAAACAAGGGTTGTATGATCTAAATTATTATTTTAGGGATTATAATATTTAACATATGAATGAGATTTGGGAAATATTAGAAAACTTTAGATGCATTGGATGTATTTGGAGACTGTGACCATGGTCATGCGAGAAAATAAAGGGTCTTAAGATCTAAATGAAACTTTTAATGCTCATGAACCATGCACATGTCCTTGAGCCACTACAAAGTTTCTTTCAAGGGTATATTTGGCCTCCAATTGGGATATGTGTGACGTTAGGTGGCTTCATGCACCAAGGATAGGTCTAGGGGTCATAACCATGACAAGGAGAGAAAATAAAGGGACTCAAGTCATATTTAAATATTTTAAGGATATTGTCCATGAACATGGACTCAAATCACCACATAGGACCTCTACAAAGGATATTTGATGTCAAAATGGGATATGGGTGCCTATAGTAGTTTTTTCATACCAAGGATGGATATTGGTGTCTTGACCATGGTAAAGTAGTGAAAATAAGAGACATGTCAACTAAATGAATATTTGAGGGCTCATGGGATAAAATGGGGTCTCAAACCATTACATGCATCCTTCAAAGGGGATATTTAGCCACCAAGTGGGATACATATGCAATTAGGATAATTTGTTGACCAAGGATGGGATTCAAGGCCTTATCCATGTTAGGATAAAGACACATTAGACCAATTTTATATTAAATAAATCCTAAGTGTCGAAATATCCTAACATCCCCCCTTAAGAACAACCTAGGATATGTTTGAAGGATTTACAAAGGT
>ML782383.1:2174530-2191980 GCA_009831015.1 Picea engelmannii | reverse complement strand
TGAGAGACAAATATAGTTCTTTTAGGAAATTCTTAGAAATAATACAATAGATCAAGCTCTTTCTATCCACACTAAAGAGAACTAGAGAGAATAATATATCTAAGGTACCATGAAGTACATAAAGTGAATATATTCCTTATGTTACATGTTGTAGTGGAAGAGAGTTCCTTATCTATCACAGGATGAATCATATTCTTGTAATGCTTTGCGTTGAAAAGGTTAGGTAAGAATGTGAGTAGAAAGGTTGGGATGAGAAATATAGAATCTTATTGCTTGGTTTTCTCACCATGGTGGCCTCATAGCCTAGGTTGGTGGTGGTATCTACACTAGATGGTTGTGGTTCAATGGAATTTTTCTCTTACATGACCAATCTCTTGGACCAATTTTTTTTTAAAGATAAGTCTCATTTTTTTGTTTATGAATATGAAAAATTACTATTACTCCCAGTCATAAAAAAATTATGTGTTATGCATGCTATGTGCCATTTGTTTTTTCCTATTTTGAATTTAAGTGTACAAGGAAATGAAGGAAAATTTCATGATGAAAGAGAAGAAAAATATTTACACCTTTTCGGAAATGTGTTTTGGATCGTGGAGGTGACCACCCTTCAAATTTGGATTTTTCAAAGACATTAAAAGGTTAAATGATTGAATAATAGCTAAACTTGTATGACCACCCATATTGCTCGATTATGTCATCGCTCTATGATTTCAATGTTCAACTTGTTACATCTGCATTCTCAATCAAGGTATTTAGCATGTTTATTCATGGAAACAATTCCTCTTTGTGTCCCACCTTGTGGAATCATAAGTCCTTAACATTGAAATCCTTGGGTTCCTGTCCTTGGCTTATTTTTCTTCTCGTAATGATTTGTGGAAGGTTCAACATCATTGTACATATCATAGAGGAATGAATAAGTAGGCTTTGAGGCAATGTTGAGTAGCAACACCATGTCCATGACAAAATGAAAAGAATGGAAATGCTCTTTGTTATGTGAGACACAATGAAACATGTCACAAGACTTGCAAAGTTGCTTATATCATGTCACAAGATTTTGGAAGTTGCATCATTAAGAGAAGCTGAAATTATCATTAAGTGTATAACAAAATTACATTCACAGATATATACAAGCCATAGAAATAGCCTTGTGTATATTATCATCTATATAATGTACATCTAACTGTCTTATAAAATTATTACATGACATCATGAATTTGGTTTAGTCTTCTTTTTTTTCTTTCCATTTCTTAAGCAAATCATCCATGTCCATGTCTTCGTTTACTAGGTGCTCTTCAACAAATGATGTTGTTTCAATCCTTTCACATCGAGTACATTTGGTCTCATACTCACAACGTGGATGCTGCTGTGAGGGGCCATCACCTAAAAAAATAAAAAATATTAAATTTATATGGCCAATTTTTAAATATCATTGAAGTAGTTCATTAATATTAAAAAAAAACTTTGCAATGTAATTATTTACCTAGTCCTCTAGTTGGCACCATTGGAATGGCTTCCGGCCTGTTCACCTGATCTTCAAGTCGACGATGATCATCTATGACATTCTCTGCCATTGAAAAGCCAAAATTTATAAGTACAAAATTATTAAGTATATGATTAATATATAGACATTTTACTGTCGTGGGCCTCAGTCATAGGAACATCTTGGGGCTACATCTCACTTGGATGGGGCTGTTGGGGAGCACCATGATCTTCTAGATGTTAAATTTTTAATTCAATAAAGTACCAAGGAAAGTGTTTCTCTTCCCTAGGTGCCTAAGGGGGAGAAAGTGCCTAATGTGGGTCCTAGTCAAATTAATTTGTGAGATGCAAATTAAAAGATAAATTTATGACTAAAGTGAGGGTGAGTGAAGAGACATCAAATCTCAACCACCCATCTAATCTAATCTCAACCGTTAGATTAGAAAACCCCTCACCTTCCCTCATGAGGTTGATTAGGGCAAGAGGGTGCACCCATTCTTGAGTAGTTCATTCATTTTCTTGTTGAGAGAGAAAGAGAGAGCAGAGAGAGGTTGAGATAGAGAAGAGAGACAACATTTTCTGAAGGAGAGTACGCATCCCAAGGAAAATAGTAGCATAGATTTTGAGGCAGTAGACAACAAGGAAGAATAGGCCATACAGTACGGATTTGAAGAGGTCGTACAACCATTAATGTGCACAGTTTTCAAGGGAGACAAAAACAAGACTTTATGAGAGTATTGGCATACATTCCAAGGCTGTCGTACAATGTTTTTCAAGCATAGAAAATGAGGAGGGTGCTGGGCATGATTTTCTAGGCAAGAAAATCCGTACAGTCCGTACGGACCTACACAGAAATCAAGAGGTCGTACTGTCATAAAATAGGGGTGCATTTTTCTAAGGTATTGGCATGTTTTTCAAGGTATTGCTCTGCTGGAAATTTCTGTACAGTTGCAGCAGAAATTGGCATGCAAATCGAGGATAGTCTATACAACATTTAATGTTGTAACAACCGTATAGTGGTACGTATTTTTGGTTCATAAATCGAGAATCAAAGCTACAGGAAGTCCAGATAAGTTTGTAAATTTTCTGAAGATGAATATGTTGTAGAAAAATTTCTCAGAAGCCCATAAATAATAAAAATCCCTCTCTCACTAGTTTTCCCCTTGTGGGTTTTTCCAGGGTTGAAGTTAGACCAAAATTCTCTGTCTATAAATTTTCTTAGTTTTGCATACTGTTGATATTTTATTTTTTCACTTAAAACGATGTTCAGAATCCTCATGTTTCAGTTCTGATGTTTATTTTCTGCTAAGTATTTAATTACTGATATAAAACTGGGTTTAGGCATTTAACATTGGCTGAAAAATCAGCAAGACTGAAACTGGGTTGGGGTCTGAAATTTTAACATGGTATCAGAGCTGAGTTGAAGAGAAACAGAGATTTCAGTAGACAAAAAGTTAGGATAGCAGACACTTCACAGGGTAGATTTTTTTGAATTTGTGATTTTCAGCAGAAAAAGGGTCAATGGTAATTGGTTTGAGAGTTGAGGACAAACTTGATGGGGCAAAACATTTTGGTTCTTAGAAGGAGAGGATGATCTTTCTTTTGCAAGAAAACGAGTTGTGGGACATTGTGGAGAATACCACTACTCATCCTATTGTGGTACCTATTGATGCTACTCTTCTTGCATCCTATACTAAGAAGAGTATCAAGGCTAAGAGGTTTATTATTGATGCCATCAAGGATCATTTGATTCCTCACTTGACGGGGAAGACACATGCTTATGAGATGTGGGAGTCTTTGACTAAACTGTACCAGAGTACAAATGAGAACCGGAAGATGGTTTTGAGGGAAAAACTAAAGAGCATAAAAATGACCAAGTCTGAAAATGTGGTCACATACCTTACTATATTGACACAGGTGAGGGATGAACTTGGAGCTATGGGGGAAGCCATTGCTGACAGTGATCTTGTGAGAACAACATTGAATGGAGTCTAACAATGGGTTGTTTTTGTGGAGGGCATTGTTGCTAGGGAGAAGCTTCCCAGTTGGGAATGTCTTTGGGATGAATTTGTTCAGGAGGGGACTCGAAGAGGTTATGTACATGGCAGTTCATCTACTGGTCATGAGGGGGAGAATTTGGCTCTTGCTACCACTAGAAAAAAGAAGTTCAAAAAGGGTTCAAAGGGAGGACAAAAGCCTAAGGGTGAAGGGAAGAAAGACATGAGAAAAGTCAAGCTCTTTGCTTGCCATAAGTTTGGGCACTATGCAGGACAGTGTCCAAACAAGAAGAAGAAACAAACAATAGATTCAACAGAGGTGGAAGAGTTTTCCACCAAGTTTGACAAGGAATTTTCCTTGATTGTATGTCTATCCTTGAGAACCACTACTACAAATGCTTGGTATATTGACAATGGTGCCTCTTTCCATATGATAGGAGTTCGTGAGCACCTGAAAGATCTTACACAGTGTGGAGATGTAGAGGTAGTGCTTGGAGATGACCGGGAGGTCAAGGTGGCTGGTTGCGGGACCATATCATTTATAAGGGAGTCTTTGCCTCCCATGACTTTGACAGAGGTTCTTTATGTTCCGATCTTGAAGAAGAACTTAGTGTCAATTTCTACTATTGAGGAGAAGGGCTATGAGGTTTTGTTCCCTGATGGGCAAGTGCTTCTTTTCCCTAGAGGGTCTAGCATCACTTCGGCCAAAGTGATTGGTACTAAACATGAGAGGCTGTATAAGTTCTTGTTCCAGTTGGTGAGAGCATTGATTCATTCTACCAGCAGCAGTAGTGACCTGTGTGAGATATGGCACAGGAGGATGGCACATTTGCACCATGGGGCTTTCAGAGTTCTGAGGGAGATGATGATGGGAGTTCCATATTTCAATTCAGAGCACCATGATTTGTGCAAGGGGTGTACCTTGGGAAAGTACACCAAGACTGATTTTCCGAGCAGTGACAATAGAGAAACATGGATACTTGATCTTATACATTCATATGTATGTGGCCTAATGTCTTTGGCATCGTTGACTAGTTCCCTATACTATGTTGTATTCATTTATGACTTCTCTCGGAAGTCCTGGATTTTCTTCATGAAGACCAAAGGACAGGCCTTCAATCGGTTCTAAGAGTTCAAAGCTCTTGTGGAGAACCAGACAGGGAAGAAAATCAGAGTCCTAAGATTGGACAATGGGGGTGAGTATACCTCCAAGGAGTTTATGGACTTTTGTGCAGGAGAGGGCATCAGGAGGGAGTTGATTGTTCCTTACAACCCACAACAGAATGGGGTTGCAAAGAGGAAGAACATGGCCATTGTTGGGGCTGCGAGAGCCATGCTACATGATCAGGGGCTGCCACTATTTCTATGGGATGAGGCATGCTACACTACATTTTATCTATAGAACAAGAGTCCTCACAGGTCTGTGGGGAGCATGACTCCTGAGGAGGCTTTCTCTGGGAAGAAGCCTAAGGTGGGGCACTTTCGGATTTTTGGGTGCATCACTTATTCATATGTCCCTTCTGAGAAGAGGAAAAAGATGGAGCCCATGGCAGAGAGAGGGATCTTTGTTGGGTACAGTGATACTTCAAAGGCTTTTTGTATTTACCTTCCTTCCTTGAGGAAGACTGTCTTGAGGAGGGATGCCAGATTTGAGAAGGACAGATCCTTTAGGAAGTCTAAAGGGACAGAGAGAGGTGAGCATTCTTCATCTCAGATTCAGGTGAGCTCACAACAGACTACAGTGACACAGATATTGGGGCCACCAGCTTCAGTGACAATAGGTTCATAGGTGACAGGGCCACCGAGTTCAGGTTCGCAGGCTACTGGTCCACAGGTTTCAGGATCAGGCACTTCAGAGTCTACATCAGGATCATTGTTTTCAGCAGATGGGGTTGAGCAGGGAGAGTCCCCTCCATAGGATACTACTTCAGAGAGGAGGAAGCCCAAGTGGCTTTAGGACACTTTGAGGGAGGCACAGGGTTCAGTGGAGAATCCTAGACATGTAGTGAGGGAGAGTAAACCTATTGAGAGGTTTTGCAGCTACATCGTGATGGTGAGCAATATTCGGGAGTCTGAGCCTTCCACTTTTGAGGAGGCCTCTAGTAGACAGGTATGGAGAGATGCCATGATGAAAGAGTACAATTCCATCATGAAGAATGATGTCTAGGAAGTTGTTCCTAGAGTTGAGGGGAAGTCAGTGGTGACTTCCAGGTGGCTCTACAAGCTAAAGCATTTTGCGGATGGCATCATTAAGAAGTACAAAGCTCTCTTTGTGGCTCATGGGTTTTCACAGGTTGAGGGAGTCAACTATGATGAGACCTTTGCGTCGGTTTCTAGATACACTTCGATCAGGGCAGTGATCTCCATTGCAGCAAAGATGGGTTGGAAGATCCACTAGATGGATGGGAAGACTGCATTTCTGAATGGTCTTATTGAGGAGGAGGTGTATATTGAGCAACCATTGTGATTTGAGGTGCATGGGAGATAGTCTCATGTGTGTAGACTGAATAAGGAATTGTATGGGTTGAAACAAGCTCCCAGAGTTTGGTATTCGAGGATAGATGCCTATTTGCAGCAGTTGGGTTTTGAGAAGAGTGAGGCGGATCCCAACCTATACTTCATTATGCTTAGAGAGGATCCTCCCATTCTTATGCTATATGTGGATGATCTTTTCATTACAGGTGTAGAGAGACTAATCAGCAACTGCAAGGAGAACCTTGCTTTAGAGTTCGAGATGACTGACATTGGATTGATGCATTACTTTTTGGAATTGGAGGTTTGGCAGGAGCCTAGACACATATTCATGGGACAAGGGAAGTATGTATGTGACATTCTGAGCATATTTCAGATGGGAGATTGCAAGCCCATGACCACTCCCATGATTACTAACTGGAAGAAGCTTCATGCTTCTGAGTCACAGTTGGTGGATTCCACTTTGTATCATCAGTTGATCGGCTCATTGATGTATTTGGTCAATACCAGGCCAGATATTTGTTTTGCTATCAACACTCTCAGCCAATTCATGGTGGAGCCTAGGAGAGTGCACTGGGTGGCAGCAAAACATGTGCTCAGGTATCTTTGTGGTATGGTAGATTATGGTTTGGACTATCATAGAGGAGATGGAGTTTGTTTGGTTGGCTATACAGACTCGGATTGGGCAAGATGTGTCAGTGATAGGAAAAACACTTCAAGGTGTTGCTTCGGATTGGGATCAACAATTGTGTCTTGGTTCATTCGGAAGCATAAGTTAGTGACTTTAAGTTCAGAAGAGGCTGAGTATGTGGAAGCTAGTCAGACTAGTTGTGAGGCCCTTTATCTTCGCAAGATGCTGGTGGGATTATTCGGTCTACAGTTGAGGCCTATCGTGATTTACTATGATAATTAGAGTTCCATTAAACTCTCAGAGAATCCAGTTTTTCATGACTAGTCTAAGCATATTGATATTCGATATCACTTCATCTGTGATTATGTTCAGAGAGGAGTTGTGGAGCTACAATACATATCTACAGAGGAGCAGGTTGTAGACATACTCACCAAGGCATTGGGTAGAGGCAAGTTTGTATTTTTCAGGGACAAGCTTGGAGTGGTGAGTAACACTTTCCTCAGTATGAGGGAGTGTTAAATTTTTAATTAAATAAAGTACCAAGGCAAGTGTTTCTCTTCCCTAGGTGCCTAAGGGGGAGAAAGTGCCTAATGTGGGTCCTAGTCAAAATAATTTGTGAGATGCAAATTAAAAGATAACTTTATGACTAAAGTGAGGGTGAGTGAAGAGACATCAAATCTCAGCCACCTGTCTAATCTAATCTCAACCATTAGATTAGAAAACCCCTCACCTTCCCTCATGAGGTCGATTAGGGAAAGAGGGCACACCCATTCTTGAGTAGTTCATTCATTTTCTTGTTGAGAGAGAAAGAGAGAGAAGAGAGAGGTCGAGCTAGAGAAGAGAGACAACATTTGTTGAAGGAGAGCATGCATCCCAAGAGAAATAGCAGCATGAATTTCGAGGTAGAAAACAACAAGGAAGAATAGGTCATACAATACAGATTTGAAGAGGCCATACAACCATTAATGTGCACAATTTTCAAGGAATACAACAACAAGACTTTCTGAGAGTATTGGCGTGCATTCCAAGGCTATCGTACAGTGTTTTTCAAGCACAAAAAACGAGGAGGGTGCTGGGCACGATTTTCTGGGCAAGAAAATCCATACAGTCCATATGGATCTGCACAGAAATCAAGAGGCCGTACTGTCATAAAATCTGGGTGCGTTTTTCTAAGGTATTGGCGCATTTTTCTAAGGTATTGGTCATAAATAATAAAAATCCCTCTCTCACTGGTTTTCCCCTTGTGGGTTTTTCCAGGGTCGAAGTTAGACCAAAATTCTCTGTCTATAAATTTTATGAGTTTTGCATACTGCTGATATTTTATTTCTGCACTTAAAACGATGTTCAAAATCCTCATGTTTCAGTTCTGAAGTTTATTTTCTGCTAATTATTTAATTGTTGATATAAAACTGGGTTTGGGCATTTAACATTGGCTGAAAAATTAGCGAGACTGAAACTGAGTTGGGGTCTAAATATTTAAAACTGGTTGCATTTCACTATCAATTCTTTGTTGTTCAGTACTAATGGTTTCATTGATCATGTTGCTCCCCTGATTAAAACAAAGTAAGACATTAAATTATGGATGATATCAAACATTTACGTATTTTATAAGTAATGAAAGGTTAATGTGGACTAATTTTTATTTACCTTATCCCACAAATTGGATCTTGGGGTCTACCCCATACTTTTCCTATGATCAACCATGGCTTTATAACCGTACTTGTAACCAAGTTGGATTTCTTCATTCGTGGTTTCAATTTCGAAGTCGTCGCCTTGCATTGCATAAGGGTATGTTTTTTTAATGTTTTTGGCTGTAATTACCTTAAAGTTGTAAGGTGATATAAATAATATTCTTAAGATTTTTGGGTACTTACGATTCGTGACTGTAACCTCGAGTAGCTGCCCTGGCCTAGCTTGTGTTGGCCATGTTTGGAAATCCTTTCTTTGGTTTCCTTCGAAGTGTTAGGAAACCTATCATCAAAATTTTCAAGTATGTTATATATAACCACACTTTTATTTAGATCTAAAGAAAAATAAAGCTAGTATTGAATTCAAATAATTGTAATTTACCTTGGTGTACCAGTTATTTTTTCTCTTGATCTTTTCAAAATCTTCTCTTTTGCATCATCAATGATCTCCTTCCACTCCCTCTTTGGAATTGAGGGAGGACGCTCATACCTAGGAATTCTTTCCAAGCTTCTTCTATAAACATCCCGGGTATATTTTAAATATTCACCCACTGGAGATGTGACCGCTTTTGTATTGAATGTGTCTACACCAAAGAGGCCTTCAAGATAATCCATAAGTTCCTTTTTGA
This sequence comes from Picea engelmannii, assembly GCA_009831015.1. Classification (NCBI taxonomy): domain Eukaryota; kingdom Viridiplantae; phylum Streptophyta; class Pinopsida; order Pinales; family Pinaceae; genus Picea; species Picea engelmannii. The sequence goes on along the minus strand of ML782383.1, from coordinate 2,183,084 downwards.
GGTTGGAATTCTGGCAATTCCACCTCATGTGTAAGGTTGCCCCAAAATAGATAAGGCCTTGCTCTCTACGTGCCTATAAAAAAGGTCATTTCCTACACACAAAAATATATGATCATTAATTTAAAATTAATAATGTAGATGATTTATGTATGAGGAGAACATTAAATGATTAAAATGTGAATTAAAACTACCTGGGAGTCTTGACTATTTTAATGAAAGTCCATTATCATCGACCAAAAATGTGCATGGAAGGGTCCTCGTGCTTGTCACACGTCTAGCTCTAGGAAATTCAACCATCTCAATCACATCACTATGATCCTCATCTGTGCCACCATATCTAGACTCTGATCGAGGTGTGGATGCCTATCGGTGCGTGTCATGGCTCCTATCTAAATGAGGTGTGGAAGATGGAGAAGTAAATAGTGCTCTGGCAGTTGTATGACCTCCCGCATCATGACTCTGTAGCATCTTTGTAGAACCACTACTACCAACATCAGGTTGAACAAGGTCCAAATATTCCTTTATAAAAAAGAAAATGATATTTAATGAAATAATGTAAAAGTTAAAGAATAAAGTATCATAATTGAACATATGAGTGAATTAAAAAAAAAAAAAAACTAAATTATGGCTATATTTGTTAAGTTGTGACATAAGGAGCTTGATCTTTTATTTGACGTCCGGAGTTTGTTCTGGATGATCTAACAAGCTAAAAAGTTCCTTGTTAGTTTTAATGATTTTTTTTTAATAAGAGCATGGGATCAATGCAAGAATATAACCCCTCCTCATCGACAGAATCATGATCCACATGGCCTGCTAACTACATATAATTTCAGCAAAAACAATGTTATTTCAATAAAATTATATAAGAAAATAATAAAAACAACGTAAAATGAAAGTGGAAATTGATAATTGTTGGCCCTGACCAAGTTTTGAGGAACACTTGGTCATATTTGACCATTTTTGGGACTTCAATAGCTTGTCAAAGATGGAGCACAATGCGAAGTGGAAATCATGGAAGCTGGACCCCTTTTTGGGTCCTTTTTGGGTTTTGGGGGATAGTGTAATGGGAAAGGGATGTCGGCCCGTGGGTTTACCCATGCTTAGGCCCATTTTTGTAATATATAAATAGATGTCTAGGTGGAGTAAGTAGATGACGGTAGTGCATCTATGTGATGTATAGTCGATGGCTTAGTGCTAGTAACTGGATCTGTGTGATCAGATGTGGATTGTAAGTGCTCTGTGCATGATTGTAAGAGGCTTGCAGAGATAAGTGCAATTTGTTGTAGGCAGTTGTGAAAGGCTTTGTGTTGAAGTGAAAGGAAGAAGGATCTAGCGAGCTACGTAGATCTTCTACCCTGTGCAGAGTAAGGATTATTGAAGCTCTGTTCTATAACCTGATTAACTGAAGCTAATAAAGAAGAAGACTTTGTGGACATATGCCCAGGGTGGGGGTGAACCACGATCAGTGTCACAGCTAAGGTTGCAGACACCTAAGTCCTGCAACCACCCCTTCCTCTACCTCGGGTGAGACTTCATCTTCTTTGCAGGTGTTTCCAAAAGGGCCGGTAATTAGGGTTTTGTTGGTGCACTGTTGTAGAGTTGAAACCTGGGTTTTCCCTTGTGCCAACAAATGGTTCTGTTGCTAGGACCTGAAATTGTGATTGCTGGGAACTGAGCAGAAGAAGCGTTGTGTAAAGATTCATCCTGAAATTGTGAATTCTCTGTGTGTAGATCTGTTGCCCTAGTGCACAACGTTTTATTCGACCTATGAAGCTTTGTGCTAGGAATAAGATTAGATCTGAAGAAAAAAAGCGAGATTTGAATGCTTTGTTCTCTAAGAAAAATAAAAGTGGAAATTTATGAAAGAAAGAGGTTAGATCTGCAAAAAAGAGGTAAGATTTGTAAGCTTTGTGCTCTGATAAAGGTAGGAATAGTTCAAAGTTCTTAGATCTGAAAGCTTTGTGCCCTATATAAGTAAAAGAAATGAAAGTTTTTGTTTCTAAAGTATGGATTTAGGTATGCTTGATAGACTTTTTCCTATCTTGAAAACTACAGAATTATTAGATGAAAGAAAGTTTGATATGAATAGATCTGATAAGTATAATGATATATATGTTATACCTATGCATAGAAAGAATTTTTGGACTAACCAATGGATGAAGGATCCTAGAAATAAATTTTTGCATGCTAGCCATTATGATCCTAGCGCACAGTACAAGAAAAGTTGGGGATCATTGAAGAGAAAGAGAGGATTAACTCTTTGTTACAGTTGCAGAAGACTAGGACATCTTGATAAGGAATGCCCTGGGAGAAACCCTAGTTGCCTCTGTTGTAAGGCTATGGACCATGAAGTACTGGATTTCCCTAAAATGACTGCTAGACTTGAAAAGCTGAATATGGAGCAAGAGAACTCTAAAGGAGATCAAGAGACTAAGATTATAGAAGAACCCTAGAAAGAATCAGAGAGTATGTTACTGAAAATGAAAGAAACCCTGGATGAACATACAGATGCCAGTTTGTCAGAGATCTTCAAAGAAAATATGAAAATCGAAGTAAGAATAAGAGACTTCGACATTGATTATTCTCTGTATGAGGGAACACAGATGAACATTATGACAAAAAGTACATTGGAAACCCTAGAAAATCCTTATATGGTTCCTTCACTAAGAAAAATAGTGTTTTTTAAAGGAAAAATGGTAACCCTATGTGGCAGGATTTCCCAGATAGCTATGAATACCCATGTATCTTCGACAGAGGAAGAATTAAAAGTTATTAAATTTATTTAGGACCATGCCCCATTTCCATCTTTGTTAGGTAAGATCTGGATTGAAAAAGACCAGATCTATAGAAAAGAAGAAAAGGAATCCCTAGAACAAAAGAAGTAAGAACTCATGGAATTTATGACTAGAAGGATTGCCTACTTGATGGAACAACAAGAGAAAAGATATAAGCTATTGAACACCAGGGACTTGGATGACGAAGCTATAAGAGAATTAGAGTAACCACAGAAGACCAAAATACCTAATCCATATGATGAAGTAGTATTACCCTTGGATCTAAAAAAAGAATCTCAACATCGCGAAGTGACTATGTCAAGAGAAGATAAGAATCTAAATGGAAAAAAGATGATCAAGAAAAAGATCACTGGGAAAAAGGCTAGGAAGCTAAGTAAGAAGAGAGCCAAGATAAAAAATTTATAGAGGATTCCATAGGAAACTTCTCAGAAGGAAAAATCATAGGAATTGAGCTTCATAGGGATATCAGAGCAACGACATATGCCACTTCGTCAAGGAGAAGTAATATAGCCGTTGGAAGCCAATATAACCATTCGATTACCACTCTGAATGGGTCAGAAAGAATTTATGGCTCACCACTAAACCATTAGACTATGCCATAATGGACAAAACATAAGTTAATGCAACCTCATACCTGTTGCAAGCAGATTGTTGCTAAGTTTCCCTACTTAGTCTGTCGCGCAAAGCATCGAGAATACTTTTTGCTAAGTGAGAATTTGAGCCCAAAACCTATGATTACTTCACCCTATGATCATTTCCTTGTTCCCATACCATTGACTGTAGTCTCTGAATTCATTTTCACACCCAAGCTAGTTGACCCAAGCTTGTATGTCAAACGAGCTCAGCGTTGCTGAGAAAGTACTTGAAGAAGTTTTGTTTGAATTAATGACTAAGAGAGTCATGTTAGAGTGAGGATTATCCACATGAGTCCAAGCATCGTCAACAAGAGGACCCCAGGCCTCCCCTTCCACTGCTCATGCCAGTCCATCCCGACCGACCGATGAGAAACAAACGAACCACAGGGATGACATCGCAAATGCCAAGCTTATCCCATGCATTCTACCGACTTACATACCACCTCTAAGTGGTGCCATCAACCATGACAGTGTACCTAAAGACTTCGAGTACACTTTGATCACTACATACCTTCCAAAAGTGGTGCGCATAGTTCGTGTTGACTAGGATAAGCTCACAACACTGAAATTTAGTGATTTTAATATTAGAGATCATAAAGTTTATAGCATGTTAGCCCCGCTTAAGTACTTAACTGGGACCAAAGGAAAAAATTCTAATATTGTCCCACAGACATGGACCCAGAACCTCACGCAGTCCACCCTTCTTAATGTAATGAAGATCTCGCACTTCGCCAGACACCAAGAAGTCAACGCATGCGTCAAGTTGTTGTTGTCCTACTACCACAGAGGATACTTATGGTTGGACCACCGCATCACTGTGGATCTGACCTTGATCAATTGGATCACAGGACTTAGTATGAAAGGCCCCAAACCACAAGATTTTTACCCTGGAAAGACCTCAGACCAAGCACTAGCATAGAGGATAAAATAAACTTATGGTGATGTTGAGAAAGGCATGTGAGGCTACAAGGTAGCCTTTATCTAGAGTGGCACAATGCGCCTTTCCTATTAGCTGATCGCGGGCAAGCTAGTTCGCAAGAATAGACCAACACAAGTGACTGGATTTGTAGTTGACCTCACAGGGAAGTGCGTCGAGGGACTACAGATGAAATGGGCGTAGTACCTTGGAAACCAGCCAGAGCTTGATTGTAGAGAAGTGCAAGACCAAGGGTCTGAGTTCCACTTTAGTTGGTTGCTCATACTAATCACTTTCATTTCCTCGGAGCTACCAGAAGGTGACAATTTTCTGAATATCGAACCCTTCGAACCATTGGCTGCAAAGTTCTATACGCTGTGGTACTCCAGCGACATGAACAAGTAGTGGAAGTCCAATTCCGTCTTCCATGCCTATTACAACCAATTGAAGAATAAAATCTAGTCTACACTGCGCCTCACCCCAAACACACTTCATAGGTTTAGACCTTTGATAAAATTCAGTGTGGACCACCACTTCACCTATATCACAATGCACGTTGATGAGCACAAACAATAGCTCTAATCGTATTACAAGTTGATAGAAGAAGACTTGGATTAGATTACCAAGGAATGGTCGATGGACCTCCTTGTTGCAGCGGACCCTGCATAAATGTCTGACGTGGAAAGCCCTGAATCTATGCCGGATACACCTAGACCAAGTAAGAATAAGAAGGATGATGAAGTTCAATATTTCCATAGAACATCCATGAATACCACTTCGATCTCACTTGTGCAGGGAGGTGATGGTGAAGAACTAGGTGGCACAGAAGTTGAGAAAAACAAAGGCGAGGTTACTTTGCCTAGAGAGGAGGAGGATCCCTCCAAGAAAAGGAAGATTACCCCACCAAATACCTCATCCTGAAATAAAAATAAGGCCACTCGGACTATGTTTAAGTCTACCCTCACACCGGATGACTTCGACTTCTTAATCGCTGTGTTGAATGATGCTTCACTAGAGATCACAAAAAAGAAAGAAGAGAAGTAGGAGGAGGTATTCAGTCAAATCAAGGGCGAACTTCAAGAAGTGCAATAGGCACTCCAATCCAGCTGAGCAGTTTCTACTATTCCCTTGACAATTGGAACACCAGGAACAAGCAATGAGTCCACCCAATTACACCAGATCCTTGATAAAGTCAAAGCTCTCCTTCGATGAGCTCAAGAAGACACAACACAAGCCACCCAGGCTTTGACACAAGTACATAATGCACTTCTAGAACAACAGAGTAAGGCAGAACGAGAAAATATTTCCCTGAAAGTGAAGTGGGATGAGGAAAAAGAACAGTTACAGCAGAGCAAGGACTAGTTGCTAGCAAAGCAACTTGAAGTACAGGAAAGGGTTCACAAAGAACTTCACTCTATGACGGTCATAGAAGTGAAGATTGAAGAACATGTTCCACATCAGGTGACACAACTTGAAGAAGTTATCCAACAACTTCAACAACGCATCACAGATATGGAATTTCATACCATGCCTGAGACTCCTCAAGAAATAAGAGATCTAAGGGAGGTAACTGCCTGTAGGGTAGTTGGTCGATTAAAAACCTTTGCCTTGGAATACACGTAGCTAAGCACTAGAAGCATCTAGAATTATGAGAACCTCATAGAGAATCTAGAGTTGCAGGCATTGGAGGCATAGCTCCAATAAGAAAAGCAACATGTAGATACGCTATAGGCACAACTGAAGGCCTTGACCCTAGTCGAAAGAATGAAGAGATTTGCAAAACAATGCATCGCCCAACAAAAAGTACACAGGCTGCAAAGTAAAGTGATGGAAGTCTCCCAATGACTTCAACCAATCCAAGAAAAGGCATGCCAATTGTTCATTGAAGTTGAAAGCTAGGGAGCTGAGCTTGAACATGTTGTCATCACCATAGAACAACACCTAGAAGGGCCAGTAAATGATGCAGTGATCCAGGAGTTCACTGAGCAAGAGTTTGTCGCACTGCATCAGGTCGAAGTAGCTTGAGGCATTCGAGGCAGAATTAATCAGACCAGAGTGACTCGGGATGAGTCATAGGTGAGTGTTGGGGGCATGTTTTCCCTGACCAAGTTTTGAGGAACACTTGGTCATATTTGACAGTTTTTGGGACTTCAACAGCTTGTCAAAGATGGAGCACAACGCGAAGTGAAAATCGTCGAAGCTGGACCCCTTTTTGGGTTTTGGGGGATAATTTAAAGGGAAAGGGATGTCTTCTCGTGGGTTTACCCATGCTTAGGCCCACTTTTGTAATCTATAAATAGATGTCTAGGAGAAGTAAGTAGATGACGATAGTGCATCTATGTGATGTATAGTCAATGGATTAGTGCTAGTAACTAGATCTGTGTGATCAGATGTGGATTGTAAGTGCTCTGTGCATGATTGTAAGAGGCTTGTAGAGCTAAGTGAAATTTTTTGTAGGAGGTTGTGAAAGGATTTGTGTGAAGTGCAAGGAAGAAGGATCTAGTGAGTTGCATAGATCTTTTGTTCTGTGCAGAGTAAGGATTGTTGAAGCTGTGTGTTGTAACCTGATTAAATTAAGCTAATAAAGAAGAAGACTTTGTGGACGTATCCCCAAGGTGGGGGTGAACCATGATTTGTGTCCTAGCTAAGCTTGCAGACACCTGAGTCCTACAACCACCGCTACCTCTACCTCGGGTGAGACTTCATCTACTTCGCAGGTGTTGCTGAAAGGGCTGGTAGTTAGGGTTTTGTTGGTGCATTGTCGTAGCGTTGAACCCTGGGTCTGCCCCTGTGACAACAATAATCATTTACATGTTTCACGGCTGACCCTTTTCCACGATCATCCTGCCACATTATAATATAATTAGAACCACCAAATATTTAAAAAATTGTTAATGATAACAAAAAAACAATGTTAAAGATAATATTTACAATAATGTTAAAGATAATAAAAAAATATAATGCAATAAGTAGAGTTTTCTTAAAGAGGTGTTGCATAAGAACCTGCACACTATTAGTTAATGTTTCTATTCGATTCAAATGGTAATCCACTAATAACTCTTCCCCGGGGGCTATCTTTTTTATTGCGCACAAGACTACCCGATTCTCTTCATGTCCTTCATATATGCAATTTGGTTGTCTATTTTTTGTCTTGGGTCATGTGTTGTTTATAAACCCTGTGATATTGCCAGAAGCTTTAATACTTCCATCAATATAGATAGCCGCTCCCTTATTTTTATCCTTATTTATTAGTTGTATATAATTTGCGGCGAGTGCATATCTCCGCATACTTCACATGTACTGGACCAGCCACATCCAATCTTTATAATTGTAACACAATATGACATAGTCCATCAATTCAGTTATTGTAATGTATTTCACAATTATTCCATCCATGGAAAATAGCCCCAAGCCATGCAGGGAGGATGCTACAATGCGATATGTCCTATTGTTGACAACGAAGTCAACATCTTAGGAGGTAGTTCCTTAGGTACCCATTTCTTCACCAGGTGCTTATACTTGAGTGGAACATCTATGTCTCCTATGCTCTCATCATCATAAAAGCATGATCTTCCTTCAGCAAGAAAAAAATTCATGCGTCTACAAAATTTTATTCTGACTTTTTCACCTCTGGTCCTTATTTTCTTATCATATCTACTATATCTAGTCACATTTATGGCCTCTATTTGTCCTAAGATTTCCTCACTTGACGAAGAAATATCTGACATGTACCTGTTTGATTGTACCTTCAGTTGCATGTGCACGTGTTGTTAGTTAGTAGTCCATCATCATATTCACAGTTCTAAATAAAACTTTTATATCTTTAGTTTTGGATGCACAATTAAACTAGGGTGCAATTACCAATATTAGTGGTCAACCACCTAGTTTAATGTGATATCCCTCTTGATTTTGGACATATTAAGGACATATTAAAAATGTGAAAACACTAAGGACATGATAAATTTATCATATGGATCTAAGAAAAAAATAGTATTAAGTTTGTTGTTTGTTGGGTTTATGCAAAATGAACCTAATAAATAAATTCTCACTTGAACTTGAGAAATGCCATAACTTCTAGAAATGGTATATAAAAATATAAATACTAGACTAGGATAACCCAACTAGGCACTCTCTACTCAAGGAAGAGGAACCACATGACACAAAATGCCTCTAATTTTTGCTAACCCCCATGTGTTGCATTGTCAACT
>ML782383.1:2128564-2157096 GCA_009831015.1 Picea engelmannii | reverse complement strand
TACCACGTACTTTACTATATTGACAACTATTTTCAGGTTTCAAATAATAATTAAACAACATGTAACCTAGGATATAAAAACGTCACATAAAACTTAAAAACATGTAATTAACCCATGACATTAAAAGGAAATTATTTTAAGAGAATAATTCATACAAATTAAAATATTATATAGTCACGTACCTAATCCAAGCTCAACATATGTGTAATCATACTTATTCTCTATCTTGATCTTCTTCATCAAACTCGACATATGTATCATCATCTAGTTCTAAAACAATGTTGAAAGGATTGATGATATCATCATCATCATCAATGTCATTTTCGAGCATATTTTCATCGAGATCATCATCAGAAATTGCAATATTGTCTCCTACGCCTAGATCATGATCTTCTTCGTCTTCTTCATCTATCGACCCTCCATGATCTTCCGGCTCTGTATGATATTATGTCGAATCATCTTGTTGATCTTCAATATCATCTTCTTCCTGTAAATGAGTATACTTAATTGGCCTTCCTCTTGGATCATATCTAACAACAAATGACCAATCCCTTTCACCTAGAACATTTGAGTAAAAGACCTATTCAGATTGGCTTGGAAAAACATAGCAATCATGTCCTCTTTCAAACATCATTGTTTTGATCATTGGAAATCCATTGGCATGTTGAATAATAGTTCTTTCCTCATCACATTCATCCATTCATAACCTATACCATTTGACATCGAACAATACTAATTTTAAGGAATTAAATTCACACTCAAGTATATCGTTTAAATACCCATAGTATCTATTTTTAGATTCTCGGGGATGTCTGACACTCCTAGAGGAAACATTAGTAACTTGGAATACTGCAGTTATCTCACTATAAAAAGTTTTCCTTGTTTCATCCAATTGTTTGATATGGAATTTACGACCATTCCACCACATAGCCTTGTGGTGTTTCAACTGCAATATGTCAGATATGTAAAATATGCATTGTCAATTAATAAATTAACATATATTTATATAACTTCGAAAGTATCTCAAAAATATAGTACACATGTAGTCACATTAGTTTAATACAAAATAATTGAATAAAATGGGTGAAATTGCTTACCTGTCGATCTTTCAAACCATATGCTAGATCAATTTCCCTCTGCGTAACATTGGCATCTCCGTTACGATGGGCTTCTCTAACCAATTCAGACAGTCGTTGCCATGATAACATAGCTCCATTATGTTTTCTACATCTTTCAATCCATAAATTCATCCAATCAAGATTGTTTGAAATTTATAAATGCAATGCATCGCACTCTAGAGAAACTAAATAAAAAAAATATAATTCACCAATATTAAATATTAGTTACAATGTACAATATGCATGTAATTATAAATATTTATAATTTATGAAATAAATTATATTAATATATTAATGAGTATGATCATATACACAAAAACAAAACTTTATATGTATTATTGATATAAAATTTCACAATTATTAATATATTACCTCTCATTTTTTTCATTCTACCTTTCCCCAATAGATGCTCCTGATCTTCAAATCTATTGATGGAGTTCACATCTCAAATGTGATCCATTGCATGCATAGTTGGCACTGCTAATTTAGGAAGATACTGACTAATATACACCATGGATTGATCTACCATATATCCCTCCACCATAGAACCCTCAGGATGTGCTCTTTGTCTAACCAACATCTTCAATGATTTCAAGTGCCTCTCCACCATCCACATTGACCTTGTGTGAACAGGTCTACAACTTTCAATATTCTCAACTTGGTGTATGAGGTAGTGTTCTTGTGCATTGAAAAATTTAGGAGGTATATACTTTTGCATTTCACACATTAGGCGAGGAATTTCTCTCTTCCAATACTTTATATCATCTCCATGGATTTGTTTCAAAGAAAACCATCTACATGAGATCGTGACACAAGAAAATAACAAGTTTCAACATAAAATAATATAATATATTACATTACATTACAAGTAAAACACGTGTCATTAAGTACAACAATAATTTGAAATGACATTTTTCATATAAATAACAAGTACGTCTTACCTCATGTATTTTCCAAGATCATATATAACTTGTTTGACGTTGTTGTCAAAGTCGTTTGGGAGAGATAGCAGTAGAAAATACTGTAACAACAAAATGAATCATTATTTGTTTCGACCAAAGTAGACAAGAAAAAATAAAAAAAAATAAAGATCTATAAGGCCAATATATATAAATATGTATACAAAAATTATTACCTTAATGAAGGTATGCCAATCATGTGTTTTTACCCCACCAAATTCACCTTTCTTCGTTAAGATATTTTTTATGTTTGAAGAAAAACCCATGGGAAATTTAATTCTTTGAATGACCTCTTTTACATAATTTCTTTGTTTCTCTGTTAATAACCATGGAAGGTTATTTTGGTCTAGTACTCCATCTGATCTATTTTAATATCGGATCACACTTCGCATTGCATGATTGGCTTCCTGAATGTCAATACAAATTTTGACAATTTTTTCTTTGTCCCTCCTACCATCTATGATTCTCCATAATGTTTTGGTCACATTCTTCCCGATATGCATTGTATTAAACAAATGAGCGTTTTTTAGCTTGTCATAGTAGGGAAACCTCATGAATTGAGTGGGATAATATTTCATTCCTCGTGGAAACCCATTATTAATACCTTCATGATGATTGAGGCCTTCATGAAGCATAAAAGAAATCACAAAAATAATTATCAAATACAGTAAAATAAATTCAATGATTAAAATAAACGTTCAAAACATTGCATGATCTATGATACATTATGAAATTGAGTACCTTGACAATTTCTATTATGTTCCAACTTCCATGGGTGAGGTGTCATTCTTTGTGGTTTTAAACTAGTCTCTTCTTTCCCATTGAAAACATGTTTTCCAGTAGTATGATACCTATGGTTCTTACGAATAAGGTGCCTATACTCATCAAACACCATATTTACTAAAATTTTTGAATGACGATACTTCATCTTAGGGCCACAAACTGGACATGCAAATTTACCCTTTGTTTGAAGACCTGCAACAAATGAATTTATGCCAATTATATGATGAGATTATTTAAAAAGTAAGCATGCACCATGATAACAATAAAATATTATATAGTATTAAAGAGCAATATTAGAATGCTTATACATACCACAAAAATGTGTTAGTCCAGGGGCATCATCAATTTTCCATAAAAGTATTCCACAGAATTTAAATTTCTTCTCCCCGATTGGTTTACATATGTCATACATTGTGATGCTAGCCCATAACTTTAGTAGCTCGTCAATAAGAAGCTCGATATATACATTCATATCATTAACATGGTACTTACCTAATTGTTTTAAATTACACATAATTACTAAAGGAATGATATCATGTAATATATATAATTAAATAAATAAACAAAATATATTATGCAAACATTGAAACAAATGAAAAAGTTAAATTCAAAAAATTAATGTAAACAAATACCTGGAACAATCATTGTCAACATTATGTGCTCCCTCTTTATTGACATCTAAGGAGGAATGTTATTGTTGATAACAAAAATAGGCCACACTGAGTAAATAGACCTAATCTATCCGAATGGATTAACACCGTCAGCTGCCAATGAAATCCTAAAATTATGAGGTTCACCTTTGAAATCTGCCCATTTTTCCTCAATTTCCCTAAATGTAGAACCATCAGTAAGCATTCGAAGAACACCATATCTACTTATATTATGTGCATGGTAATCCATAAATTGTGCTATGCTTTCACACCTGAACAATCGTTGCAAACGTGGAATTATGGGAATATGATGAGGAACCTTTTGAGCCACCCTTTTTGTTATTTGATCGGTTCGATATCTACTGATAAGACATTGCAGACATTTAGTTTTCAAAGCATGTTGTCCATAATATATAATATGGCCATTAGGACATGCATCTGTAGTTTGATAATCCATTCCAATGTCTTTCATAATGACATTCAAAACTATATATGTGTGAGGTAAAATATTTTACGATGGTAACAAAAATTCACCTAACAATCTACAACATAACAAACAACTAGTTAATGTAAGAATATTAATCGTAAAAATGGCGTTCTTATTTTACACATTAATTAACAAAAAAACCAAATAGAAAAAAATCAACATTTATGTATAATATGAGATGAAACATATTACATACCTTAGTATCTGTGTCATACAAGTGTTCGACAAATTATTCATGACCTTTAAGTTCACTAGAAAAAATGTAGCGGAGAGAAGATTTGCTCTTGATCCTTCATAAAGTCATTTATTTTCCTTTTCTAATAGAGGTTCATCATAAATACCAACATTTTCCCCATCCTCATCTTGCTGCAAAAATAAATCTTGGATCATTTGATTTTTCCCATCATCTTCTTCCATGAGATCCACATTTTATTGGTCATGATGATGTTCCTCAGCTTGTACAACATCATTTCTACTAATACTTGGTGCAATATTCTGTGGAAAGTTAGAGGGAAACTCTAACTTTATAATTACAAACAATCATGCAAAATTAGTGTATACTATAACAAAGATTCAATATATATATATATATATATATATATATATATATATATATAATTGACAAAATAAAAAAAGATAATGAATATATAGCTAATTATCATTGGATGATATTCATTCGATCCACTATCAATGTGACCATATTTCCTACAATTTTTTGTAGCTGTTGCTATTAAAATTCTTACGGGACGTCCGAGGCAACATTTTTTACAAGGGAAATAACATCTACCATCACCCTTTTCACCTGCTTTACTTTTTCCTCACCTCTAACAACATTCTGCGACATTCTTCCGCACAAAAATACCCTTTCGAAACCGTCGTTGTTATAGCAATATTGTCGCAACATCTTTAAATCGTCAAATATTTAAAAATATTTATTCTTTTTACCTATTTATTTTAGGAATTTTCAACGGTCAATTTTAAGTTTAGGTAAGTTTTCTCTCTTATGACAGACAAACTACAGTCGTCTCTCTTGTGACAAACATTAACCATAACAATTTAGTCAAACTAAAGTCGTCGAGAAAGCAACAAATACGAGATGGGTTTAGAAAAAATGAACTTTCTCTTGCATGTTGCGACGAAAGAGTACTTTCGTCGCAAGTGGTCATCGCAAAGTTTTCAATATGTAGTAGTCTGTTGTTGGAAGTGACTTAAAAATAGTTTTCATATGTTATCAATATAAACATATCTCATACACCGATTACACATACAATAGAATATAACCATGGCATCCTTATTATGAATGGAAAAATCAATTCACACAATAGAAAGATATATACTAGTTGTAACAACAACTTCCAAACCGTCCTAACATATATATATTGACTACAATGCAGATACAATATATAATAACAAAGAACAAACAATAAACATGGTGATGATGCTAAATCTCCTCAAGGAGGGAAGATTCCTCCTCTGACTATCAACCCTCACTGGTACAACCTTAATATACTCTTGATCACCTCTACTGATGCAGTTAGACCACCATTCCTGCAACCATATGTCATTGGGACTTCATGATATGAGGATGGGAAACATGTGAGGCCTCGTAGGACACTGATGCAAGAGCATCTCAAGCGAGCCAGCACGGAGACAGCAGACAGCTGGAAAAGCGCCCAACACAAATTTTGAATTATCTTGAACCATTAATGAAACATCAAGTGGAGGCACACTTGTATAATGTAAATGGACCTTGAGCGATTTTCTCTCGTCCTTAGTAGGTGGAAGGCATTTATAGTAGTTAATGCAAGTAGATAGAATTGAATGTTAGATTAGACAGTTTTAGAGCGCAAGAGGGAAACGAGATATAGACACCCTCCTTGTGTATTGTAACATTATTATGAGAGCATAGAAGAGAAGCAGAGAGATGTGTAGTAGACTCCATGTACAAAAGTTTTTAATTAATATAAGAAAGTTGTGATTCAGACTCATGGTGTTCATTTATTCTCTGTGTATGCATCTTTGAATGTTACGCTCATGAATGTTTTACTCTTTCTGTCATGCAATTTATTTTATGCTATGTATGGATGATATCTTGTTGAAAGTTTGAAATCTGAGAGGAAAGAGGAGAGGAATGAGTTTCAATTGTTTCTCTATCTGAGAAAGAGTTCCTGCAAGGAGTGAAATTGAATTTTCTACAAGGAGTGCATCAACAAGGTGTTCAGAGGTTTGTCTCTGGAAGCTTAGGAGAGAAAGATTTTGTTCTCATTTCCAAAGAAGTGCAGTTAGGCATGAAGGAGCTGTGAAAGGAGTGCGTAGGCTGAGCGAAGTCTCAGGGTTGTGGACCTGAGCAAAGCATTTAGAGACTATTGTTGCATGTGTGTGCAGATTCGAAGGTTTTCAACACTTGGAAGTGGTTGAAATTCTGCCGCAAGGAGTGTGTGCAATAGGATTTTTTGAAAGACTCGGAGTTGGGAAAGTTCAGAAGAATTTTAACCTTCGAAGGGATTGAAGGAAGGTAGAGGCCAAGTACTTTGAAATTTTGTAAGAAGGCATAGTGACGTCGAACCATAGGAGGATGAGTTCTCGAGGAAAGGATGGACGATCAGAATTCTTTGAAGAGAATTCATGAAGTCCCATGAGCCGTTAGATATCACGAAGGAGTAGGGTAGATACAACGAGTATTCCTGAAAGGTTCTAAGCTCAGAAGGGGTAGGACTATAGATCCTAGCCACAAGGGCCGTTGGATTTACACGTGGGTTTCTATATCAAGATTTCATAGGTTGAAGTTCTGTAAGATTTGCAATGGGAATCACGATATCCCAAATTGCAAAGTCCTGAAACCTAGAAGGATTGTGTGGGCCACAGAGGAGTCAGTGAGGTGGACAGGTGGTGTACTATTGACATGGAGCCAAACTCCGTTGACCATTTCGGAGTTCGGGGAGTGAAGTTACGAATTCTTTGCATTAGGATTCATGATATTGTGAAGTCTGAAGTCCCGACAGAAGTGAAGTGGCATTGAAAAGTCAAAACTCGCGAGTGTATCAGAGTTTTGGAAAATCGAGATTCGGGAGTCGAGGAAACAAGTTGTTGGACACCGCAACCACCAAAATTACGATAGGGAAAAGTCCAAAAGAGAAAGAGGAAGAGTCAACATTGACTGCTTTTGGGTTTTCGGAAATAAAGAGACAAGGAACTTGACCAACGGATTCGCGAAAGTGTGAAATCCGATCTCCTAAGTACAAAGAGGGGATCCCGTGAGAATTTTCTGTGGGAGAAGATTTTTCGAGAGGAAAATAGAAGAGAGTTTTAGAGTTCTTCGGGCCAGCGAAGGAAGAACGATCTTGTGTTGACATGGACCTTCTGACCTGTGGGTTGTGGAGGGAGTGTTCGTCATAATTTCTAGTATCAGAGCACAGAAAGTTTCTTTTCTTTCTGTAGCAGAGAAGAAGAGAATTCACCATGCCACTAAGGAGAAGGGACATACAAACACCTGATCCACTAGAGGAGAGGGAAATGTCGAGAAGAAGAGGTAGGAAGATGACTGATCTAGCCATGGAGAAAGAAATGCGTGATCTATGAGCTAGACTCGAAGACATGGAAACAACCCAAAGATGCACAATGAGTGCTAGGGATCTAAGTGATTCCAAAAGTGAAATTGAGGCTGAACGTGAAGAAGAAGTTGCAGCTGAAGATGCAGAAAACGAATGTTTTATTAGAGCTATTGCAAGAATGGGTGCAAGAGCAAAGATGGACATTCCAGTTTACGAAGGAAACTTGGATGCAGAGGAGCTTCTAGACTGGATTAGAGCTCTAGACACATACTTCGACTATGAAGATGTCGAAGAAGACAAGAAGGTCAAGCATGTTGTCACAAGATTGAAAGGACATGCAACATTGTGGTGGGATGAACTACAAGATGACAAACGCTACAAAGGCAAGCAGAAGATCAAGAGATGGGATAGAATGATCGTGAAGATGAAGGCGAAATTCATCCCTAGAGATTACCAGATTACTCTATTTTGAAGGATGCAAAACCTGAGACAGAGGCTGATGACAGTGAAAGAATACACTGAAGAATTATACAAGCTGAACATTAGGGCAGGTCATCGGGAAAGCGATGATGAGAAAGTTGCTAGATATATGAATGGCCTGAGATATGATATTCAGGATGAGATGAGCATGGTAACCATCCGAACGGTGGAAGATGCTTATCAGATGGCTCTAAAAGTGGAAGAGAAGCTAAGTCGAAAGCAAGGTCAAAGAGGCCAAGGAAGAAGTCAGCCCAGAGGAAAATCAGTTGCCCAGGACAAATATCAGAAGCCCAAAGAAGACTGGAAGAAGCCTCAGACTCGAACTGAGAGAGGTGGAACCTCACAGAGAGGGTAATATGCTGGACAGAGAGGGAAACATACTAAACAGAGAGGAGATTATGCTGATAACAATACTTTTCCTCATACTAGAGGTAGAGGAAGAGGAAGAGGTGGAGCAATAACATGTTTCAGATGTGGGAAAAATGGGCACAAGTTTTATGAGTGTCTAGATAAAAGGAAAGACGGAGGATAATCTCACATCGCCAAGGCACAGAGGCAATATGTTGAGGTGGAAGACGCTAAAGGCGGAAGATCGTTGATGATGCGAAAATTTCTTTTGACACCAGAGAAGGAGGTGGAGAGTTCAGTCCAAAGAACCAGACTTTTTAGGACTGCTTGCAAGACCAAGGACAGGGTATGCAAGGTCATTGTGGATAGTGGTAGCACAGATAATCTTGTTTCTATAGAGATGGTAGAAAAGCTAGAGCTGGAGATGATTGATCATCCAAGCCCATACAGAGTTTCATGGCTACAAAAGGGACACCAAGTAACTGTCACTAAACAATGTTTAGTTGAATTTAAGATCAGAGGATATGATGATAATATATTATGTAATGTCATTCCTATGGATTTTTGTCATCTATTGCTAGGTAGACCATGAAAATATGACAGGAATGTGATTCATGATGAGAGAATGAACACATACACCCTAGAGAAGAATGGGAGGACTCACATGTTGCTTCCAGTCAAGGATAAGGAGGTGAAACTGGAAGTAAGTAGCACTGTACTTCTCATGAGTGGGAAGGAACTTCTTACAGAGGTTAAGAAGAAGGAGGATCCACAGTTCATTGTGGTCAAGAAACCGAAAATTTTTTTGACAAGCACAAGAGTGGATGATTTAACAGAAGAGATTCAAGAACTGTCGGAAGAGTTCGCTGACATAGTAGTGGATGAACTACCTCATTCGTTGCCACCGATTAGAAGTGTGAGTCATCATATTGATCTCATACCAGGAGCTAGTTTACCAAACAAAGCCGCGTACAGATTGATGCCGCAAGAGAATGAAGAGGTCAAAAGACAAGTCCAGGATTTACTGGATAAAGGTTTGGTCAAAGAAAGCTTGAGTCCATGTGTTGTTCCAACAATACTCAGTCCGAAGAAAGACGAAGGCTGGAGAATGTGTACTGACTCGAGGTCGATTAACAAGATAACCATCAAGTATAGATTTCCATTGCCGAGGATGGATGATCTGATGGATTGCTTGAGTGGAGCAAAATATTTTTCAAAGATTGATTTGAAAAGAGGTTATCATCAAATTCGCATGAGAGAAGGTGATGAGTGGAAGACATCATTCAAAACCAATGAAGGGTTGTATGAATGGCTTGTTATGCCATTTGGCTTAACAAATGCGCCGAGTACCTTCATGAGGTTGATGAATGAATTCCTGAGGGAGTTCATCGGGAATTTTGTTATTGTATATTTAGATGACATACTGGTTTTCAGTAAAACAGTGGCAAAGCATCTGAAACATTTGGCTATAGTGATGCAGAAACTACAGCGGGAGAAGTTATTGATAAACATGAAGAAATCCTCATTCATGAAGACAGAGCTCATTTATTTAGGGTTTGTTATTTATGTAGACGAGTTGAGGATGGATCCAGGTAAGGTGGAGGTAATAAAAAATTGACCACCACTGAAGAATATTTTTGAGGTGAGAAGTTTTCATGGATTGGGTAGTTTCTACCAAAAATTCATTAGGAATTTCAGTGGAATTAGTGCACCAATGATGGATACAGTGAAGAAAAGACACAAGTATTTTCACTGGACAGAAGAGGCTGAGAAGAGTTTTAATCTGTTGAAGAGGAAGATCACGGAACAACTAGTTCTGGTGTTGCCGGATTTCCAAAAGACATTTCAGGTGAAATGCGATGCAAGTGGATTTTCAATAGGGGCAGTATTGAGTCAGGAAGACAGGCCGATAGCATACTTCAGTGAGAAGCTGAATGAAGTGAAAGTGAAATACTCCACTTATGATAAGGAGTTTTTTGTTATTATCTAGGCATTGAAGAAATGGAGACATTACTTGATCCCGAAAGAGTTTGTCTTATACAGTGACAATCATGCACTGCAGTTTGTGACTCAACAGGAAAATTTGAATCAGAGACATGTTAAATGGGTTGAGTATATGCAGAATTCTACTTTTGTGATTAAACATTCTTCGGGTACTGCTAACAAAGTTGTTGATGCTTTGAGCAGGAAGTGTTTGTTGTTGCAGGAGTTCAGAGTCAAAACATTGGGTTTTGATGATCTCAAGGACATGTACGCAGATGATCAGGATTTCAAGGAAGTGTATGAAGCATCTGAGAATCCAATTCTCAGAGATGGTAGCAAATGGATAGAATACATGACCCAGGAAGGATTATTGTTTAAAGGTAATCAACTGTGTATTCTGAAATGCTCCTTGAGGGAGAATTTGCTAAAGGAGAAGCACAACGGAGGATTAGTAGGGAACTTTGGTCACGACAAGATGTTCGCAAATTTGAATGAGTCATATTTTTGGCCGGAGATGTGAACCGACATCAAAATATTTGTGGACAGATACATAATTTTCCATCATTTCAAGGGAAAGAAACATAATGCAGGGTTTTATCAACCATTTCCCACACCTGAGAGGCCATGGGATACAATCAACATGGATTTCATATTAGGGTTTCCAAGAACACAAAGAGGTTTTGACTCAATATTTGTGGTGGTGGATAGATTTTCCAAGATGGCACACTTCATTCCATGTCAGAAAACCAGTGACGCAACTCACATTGCGAATCTATTTTTCAAAGAGGTCATTCGACTTCATGGCTTACTAAGAAGCATAATTTCGGACCGAGACACCAAGTTCATAGGGCACTTTTGGAGGAACTTATGGAAGAAGCTGGGAACTAACTTGTCATTTAGTTTGGCTTATCATCCTCAGACGGATGGACAGATAGAGGTGGTGAACAAAAGTCTAGGAGACTTGCTGAGAAGCTTGGTGATAGAACACCACAGCCAGTGGGACAACATATTACCACAAGAAGAATTTTCTTATAACGACTCGGTTAACAGAAGCATAGGGAAAAGTCCATTTTAGATTATCTATGGCATGCAGCTGAGAGGAATTTCTAAGCTGAGGGATTTAGAATAGATTGCGATTAGGAGCACTAGTGCAGAATATTTCGCAGAGGCGATGAAGGAACTTCACAGCCAAGTGAAGGAGCGGTTACAGAATTTGAGCCAGGAGTATAAGCGTAGAGCAGATTAGCATAGAAAAAAACTTCAATTTGAGGTTGGTGATTTGATTCTGGCACATTTGAGAAAGGAAAGGTTCCCGAGAGGAACATATAACAAACTGAAGATGAAGAAAATCAGACCATGTAGGGTCTTGAAGAAATTCAGGGTGAATGCTTACGAGATTGAATTACCTGATGGGATCGAAATTTCTCCGATATTCAATATCTCATATTTGTACCCATATAAAGTTGGAGAGGCAGGGACAAGAATTGAGTAGCCAGTGATCCAGTGGACAAAGCAGATGCCAAGTGCATATAAGCCGAAGATGGAGCGCATACTAGACAAAAGAGTAAGCAAGAAGACCAGGCGAAAGAAATATTTTGATTATTTTGTCAAGTGGAAGGGCCATCCAGTTGAATATGTCAGCTGGGAGAACAAAGAAGAAATACAGAGGCATGGACAGACCATGTGCGAGCTCATGGACAGGAGTCTATGAAAATTTTCAAGCCAGGGAGTATGATGCAGGAGCATCTCAAGCGAGCCAACACGGAGACAGTAGACAGCTGGAAAAGAGCCCAACACAAATTTTGAATTATCTTGAACCATTAATGAAACATCAAGTGGAGGCGCACTTGTATAATGTAAATGGACCTTGAGCAATTTTTTCTCATCCTTAGTAGGTTGAAAGAATTTATAGTAGTTAATGCAAGTATATAGAATTGAATATTAGATTAGATAGTTTTATAGCACAAGAGGGAAACGAGATATAGACACCCTCCTTGTGTATTGTAACATTATTATGAGAGCATAGAAGAGAAGAAGAGAGCTGTGTAGTAGACTCCATGTACAGAAGTTCTGAATTAATATAAGAAAGTTGTGATTCAGACTCATGGTGTTCATATATTCTCTGTGTATGCATCTTTGAATGTTACACTCATGAATGTTTTACTCTTTCTGTCATGCAATTGCTTTTATGCTATGTATGGATGATTTCTTGTTGAATGTTTGAAATCTGAGAGGAAAGAGGAGAGGAATGAGTTTCAATTGTTTCTCTATTTGAGAAAGAGTTCCTACAAGGAGTGCAGTTGAATTGTCTGTAAGGAGTGCGTCGACAAGGTGTTCAAAGGTTTGTCTCTGGAAGCTTAGGAGAGAAAGCTTTTGTTCTCATTTCCACAGAAGTGTAGTTAGGCACGAAGGAGCCATGCAAGGAGTGCGTAGGCCGAGCAAAGTCTCAGTGTTGTGTCCCTGAGCAAATCATTTAGAGACTGTTGTTGCAGGTGTGTGCAGAGTCGAAGGTTTTCAACACTTGGAAGTGGTTGAAAGTCTGTCGCAAGGAGTGCGTGCAAAAGGATTTTATGAAAGACTCGTAGTTGGGACTAACCTTCGAAGGGATCGAAGGAAGGCAGAGGCCAAGTACTTTGAAAGTTTGTAAGAAGGCATAGTGACGTCATACCACAGGAGGATAAGTTCTCGATGAAAGGATGAACAGTCAGAATTCTCTGAAGAGAATTCATGAAGTCCCGTGAGTCGTTAGATCTCACGAAGGAGGAGGGGAGATACAATGGGTATTCCCGAAAGGTTCTAAGCTCAGGAGGGGTAGGACCATAGATCCTTGCCACAAGGGCCATTGGATTTACATGTGGGTTTCTATATCGAAATTCCATAGGTTGAAGTTCCATAAGATTTGCAATGGGAATCACGAT
This sequence comes from Picea engelmannii, assembly GCA_009831015.1. NCBI lineage: Eukaryota > Viridiplantae > Streptophyta > Pinopsida > Pinales > Pinaceae > Picea > Picea engelmannii. The sequence continues at coordinate 2,143,819 of ML782383.1, read as the reverse complement.
ATCCCGAATTGCGAAGTCCCGAAACCTAGAAGGATTGTGTGGGCCACAGAGAAGTCAGTGAGGTGGATAGGTGGCGTACTATTGACATGGAGCCAAACTCCATTGATCATTTCGGAGTTCGGAGAGTGAAGTTTCAAATTCTTTGCATAAGGATTTGCGATATTGCAAAGTCTGAAGTCCTGACAGAAGTGAAGTGGCATTGAAAAGTCAAAACTCGCGAGTGTATCGGAGTTTTGGAAAATTGGGATTCGGGAGTCGAGGAAACAAATTGTTGGACACCACGACTGCCAAAATCGCGATAGGGAAAAGTCTGAAAGATAAAGAGGAAGAGTCAGCATCGACTGCTTTTGGGTCTTCGGAAATAAAGAGACAAGGCGCTTGACCAACGGATTCGCAAAAGTGAGAAATCCGATATCCTAAGTGCAAAGAGGGGATCCCGTGAGAATTATTTGTGGGAGAATATTTTTTGAGAGGAAAATAGAAGAGCATTTTAGATTTCTTCGAGCCAGCGAAGGAAAAACGATCCTATGTTGACGTGGACCTTCCGACATGCGGGTTGTGGAGGGAGCATTCGTCATCAAACACACTATGCTCCACCCGCAGGGGTGACTCCTTTTACTGTTACTTCGAAACCCTCCTGTTACCTACAAACTATACACCGGATCTCTTTTGAAAAATGCCATGAATTCCTCGTGTAGGTCGACACAGCTCCATAATCTCTCCAAGAAGAAACCAAACATGAAAATGAGCTCAAATGAGGAATCTGTATTAATCATCCTCTTGGTCTAGCTAGGGTGGATATTGCACCATCGAAACTAAACTGAAACAGAAGGAGTTTTCTAACCCCTAATGAAAACTTGGCTCAAAGAGAACATCGAAAAGAGATCAAATCATAATGCCAAAGTGAGTTTCTACCCCTCGTTTTATCCTTTTTCCATCCCTTCTAGATTTTTCCCCTTTTTTACCAAATCAAATATAACTTCTAGAACTTTCCCCATTTTTTGACCAAATCAAATGTAACCCTTATCCCCTTTTTTTCTAAATCAAATATGACCCTTATCCCCCTTTTTCTTTGAGTTTAGGATTAAAAATTACTTTCAATAATAAAAAATTAACTTATTAATCTAATGTCACTTTAAATACATAACATCACCTAACTAATTGACATTAAATAACCATTGTCGACTCCCTTTTTCTTCACTGACAAGCCATGGAAGTCATTTCCACTACCAAATAAGGAAATCCAAAAATGGGGACATGACGCTCCATTGAGTGATCCAGAATGGAACTGAAAATGATACCATGATCCCAAACCACCTTGTAAGATGTGAGGCATCCTCCACTCAAGACATTGTCAGGTAAGTACTAACATAAGAAGACTCCTGAAAAATGTCAACAAGAAAGGCCACTCACTGCTGCAACAACTCGATCAACCCATCAAGGAGTTCTATGCTAGGGAACCAAACTCATGAAATAAAATACTGGCTCTTTCCTCCATGTCAACTCCTACACTATCTCTTACTGAAATCCCAGAGTCCCATTCTATCCTCAAAGTGGACTCATCATGTTTTCATTGTGACAATCTAATGATAAATATTTGATCCTCTTCTCTAAAATGCATTCCCCGCACCTGCATCCAAAAAACGTAATGCCTCAAAGGATATCACCCACTATATAGGATCATACCTAACCAATGTATCTCAGTAAAGTCAACTAGACCAACTCTAAAATCAAACATCATAGAGAATTATATGTCGTCATCAACTGGTAGGGAATCCACTACACCTAGTATCAAAGTGTCAAAAGGAAAATCCCTAATAATCCATCACATCCAATCTACTTTGATCATCCAATCATCTTACATACAATCTCCGAACATATCGTCAAAGTCCCTAAAGAAAAGAAACCCCTTGAAGGTAAAGTCTTTGGGATCCCACACTAGAATGTATGGCGTGAAGAACCCTCTACTCATAACACTAGTCTGTAAGATGAACATACCATAATCCACCCGACTACTCTTGATACGCTAGAAAATCATATGTTTCATAAATTCAACCAATTCCTCGGAATACCACTCCTCCATGCAACCAATACTAATCCTCCCATAAGTAAACTTCAGAAAGTCAAATCCAACGCTCACATATCTAGCAGTAGATGAATTGTAAAACCATATAATCCTAAGGTCCCAAACTAATCCTCGAAAGGTACCACCATGTTGATGTTGCACCACTATGATCATCACCATCGGACCAATGCTCCTATTTTTCATCATCCTCTCCTGGAAAACCAATATGATCTCCCTAAAGGGACTAAAACCACCATCATGAATCCTCCCCTGCAAAGGTGTCTCGGTGAAGTCTAAGTCTACAAATCCACAACCAGCCTCAAACATGTCCTTCTAGATAGAGTAAGTCTCAACCTCCCCTCTACTGAAATTTCAAAAATAAAACATACCACTCATTGTCATGGCTATGTCGATCATCATCCTATGAATCAATCTATCACTTAGATTAATTCCTAGATCCCAAAAAATTCGAATTCCACCACTCCCAATACTTGCTAGTTGTTGTTGTGCCATACTGGTAAAAATTGAAGTCAAAATGAGCCAAGTCCCTAGTATTCCATCATTTGGTGGAAGATAAGTACTATGAATCAACTATGTGCCTGCTAATATGTTTGGATCCTACCACCTTGCACCAAAAGATCTATTATATCAATCACCCTCAACATACCCAATTGATCCATGGAGTCTAAACACCTCCCTGGAAAATAGTCATATCACCTACAATGCCCCATACTCATGCGAGTACCCAGAATTCCCTACCACGGGTGAATCATACATATCCCTTATGATCATCTTCCTAAGTGTGGAATCAAGAACTACAACTATGTGGCCTTTATAGTGGATAATGTCATCCACCACTCTATCATCAAGAATCTTTGTGAACTAACCCAATACAATTTGTATCTCCTATTGTGCTCTGACTAAATGAAAGAACTATGATATGGCTATAATCCCACCTTCCCCACTCATTTGACTCAGGTGAAATATCCATGTCATTTAGAATATACTAATGGTGTCAGAAAATAGTAGTATAGGCCACTGCCACTACTTTCAAGACTGGAAAATGACAATTTTGTTGGTCAACCCCAAGGACTGAAGGTAGCATATATGAGAAATCATTTGAGTATCCTTCTCTTTGTCTCTGCTCTGTTGATATCCTAGTTGAATATCAATCTCCAAGAAATATTCCTCATGAATATTTTCCATCCACTTGTCAGTCCTACATGAACCAAACTCATTGATATGTCTGAAATCCTTGTCTAGAGGTCTCCCTGGGGGAAACATCCTACAACCCTATTGTACACCATTGTATACTACTGCACACCACCATATCATCATGTATCATCCCACATACTATATTTTCCACTGTATCAATCATTCTACTAATATCAACTTAACCTATATCCTAGAGTGATGTATCCATATGTGTCCTATACTCACTTCCCCAATCAACCAATGCATATACTTCCTCAATAAACAACTCATGATCCATGCAATGCAAAACAGGTGCACGATCAAAACCCTATATTTCAAAACTCTCCTCATACACTTGCAAATTTGAATTCTCCTCATGTGGAATCACCACAAGAGGCTCCTCCCTCAAAACATGAGTACCACTCATGCCTTCATGTTTCATTGATACCAAATATGATGGAGTCCCTGCTATTTCCAATGATGAAGAAATTGACAAACTAAGCTGGTATCAAATCCCCCTAGTCTCCCTTTCCTTGTCTTCAAAAAACTTAAGAGAAAGGTCCCTATCCATGAACAACTTCAAGTAATTAGGTTTCATCTTCTCTAGTGATTCTTTGATGATGCATATTTTAGCACTAGTGACTTCATCTGCAATTCCCTTTTTAATCTTCTCCATTTTGGTTTTCCACATAAGGTCTTCAATAAACTTATGAACACCATATTCCCTCAACAATACTTGTACAATATCCTCCTCCTTGACCAATAATTGGTCCTCCAAATATTGCAATGTTAAGGGACTGTGTTCAATTTCACCATCATGTTGAGGTATAGTCACTTCCTCTTCATTATCGACATCATATAGTGTTGAATCCTCATCATGTGTAGATGTCGTCGTGCTTGAACTAACTTCATCATAATCATCACACATGGTGAAATATGTTGGATTCTCAACATTAGCTGATTATAATAGATGGTCATCATCGAATGTTTTATCCTCATCTTTTTTTTATTCATCATAGATACACCCATCCAACATGCTAGTGCATCTAGTCTCATCATTTGGTTCTAATGATGTCTCATAGGCTATTGTTAGGTCTTCCTTTATGCACACATCCTCCTCATGGCTAGATTCATGCTCACCCTTATTTACCTCCTTCCTTGTGCTTTAAAATAATCCTTGGTCCAGCTTCCATGCACGAGGGTGTAATATACTTTGAAAGATAAGGTTGCACATATATATTCATCCAAATTTTAGATACTTCCAGTAGTCAGACATGTATTTATTTTCTTCCAACTACTTAAAAATTTTAGCCATATGTTCCCGATTAACCTTCTTAAGAAACTTCAACATGGCTTCTATTTGGTAGTTTTTTCCTTGGGTTTCATCAAACACTTAATAAACCCTCATATGTGGCATGCACATATAGGCTAGAAAGACCACCATTTCTGATACCACTGTAATGTCCCCAACTAGGATAGATGGGGAATATATGTTTACTTCCAAAATTATTATTCTTCTTTCTGTGATTTTAGTATTAATGATATTGGAAGTTCCTTACAAATAGTTTTCATATGTTATCAAGATAAACATATCTCATACACCCATTACACATATCATATATAATATAACCATGGAATATTTATTATGAATGGAGAAATCAATTCACATAGTACAAATATCTCTATTGGATATAACAACATCTTCCAAACCCTCCTAACACATAAATCTATTGGATGCAATGCAACTATAGTATCTAATAACAAAGAAAAAACAAGAAACATGGTGATGATGCCAAATCTCCTCAAATAGTGAGGATTCCTCCTCTGACTATCAACCCTTGACAATACGGCCTTAATTTACTATTGATCGCCTCTATTGATGCAATATGACCACCATTGCTACAACCCTGTGTCATCAAGATCTCACGGGATGAGGCTGGGCAACACACGGATCCTCCTAGGACACTTTGTTCTCCACCCATGGGGGTTCCTCCTTTTACTCTTACTCTAAAACCCTCCTATCACCTGCAGACTATACGTCCGATATCTTTCAAAAAATGTCCTGAATTCCCTGCGTAGGTTGATATAGTTCCAGAATCTCTCCAAGAAGAAGCCGAACACCATAATGAGCTCAAATGAGGACTCGGGATGAATCCTCCTCTTGGTCTAGCTAGGGTGGATATTGCACCACCGAAACAAAACTTAAACAAAAGGAGTTTTCCAACCCCTATCGAAAACTTGGCTCAAAGAGAACATGAACAAGAGATCAAATAATAATTCCAAAGTGAGGATCTACCCCTCCTTTTATCCTATTTCCATGCCTTCTAGATCTTTCCCCTTTTTGACATAATCAAATATAAATTCTAGAACTTTCCCCCTTTTTGTCCAAATCAAATGTAGCCATTATCCCCTTTTGACTAAATCAAATATGACCCTTATCCTCGTTTTTATTTGACTTTAGGATTAAAAGTTACTTTTAATAATAAATAAGTAACTTATTAATCTAATGTCACTTTAAATACATAACATATCCTAAATAAGTGACATTAAATAACCCCCTTTGACTCCATTTTTATTCACTGAAAATACATAGAAGTCATTTCCATTTCCAAACAGGGAAATCCAAAAATGGGGACATGCCATCCCCACATGTCCAAGTGGAAAACATGCCAAATCATCATAATTTGAATATGGGGATTTAGTAGCATGGAGGAATCAACTAGATATTTATAGAAACATCATGGATATCCATAGAGTGTTTCAATAAACTTAACCCCACCCCTAATTCTAGCTATGAAAAACCTAGTAGAAGGAGGGAGGACGGTTCATGTTATCACTAGCCATCAATTGTTTCATAATATGAATAGAAGTCTAGAGGAAGTTATAATAGAGAAAAGATATAGTAGAATATTACAAAGGACTATGAAAGACAATAGGTTCACATATATTTAGAGTAATATTGTAAATATTTGTATTCTATATTGTTGTCTCCATGATATAATAAGATGGAAGGCATGGTGCTTCATTGAATGTTGGTTTTCCCATATGAGTTTCTAGGTTGAATATTTGTGTTCCATTTCTACTAATGTTTTTTAAAAATATGAAAATATAGTCACACATTTGAACATGGGATAGTTGTAGTCATTTTGGTTTTAGATTTAATTTTGTGAGTCAACCATCACAATATCTAAGGCTATTAACATATTAGTTTTAGTGGAAAAAAGGTTAAGTGTATATTATTCCAACAATAGTGTGATGTTTGGTAGATTTATATGAATGGGTGAATCAGTCACAGCCCCAACAACAAGATTGGGTAGATATTATAAGAGGAGATACAACTCCAATAATGAAGATTGTTGGGTAGAGGTAATAAAGGATGAGGTCTTGAAGAATATACAAGAGGAGGTAAATATAGAGGTATTGTAATGGATGTTTTAGTATAAGAGAGAATTATAGTAGAAAAAAACAAATTCATGTTGAATATTATAGAGGGAGAGAGTGTTATCTACATTGAAAATTGCAGCATGGGAAGAATAAAAATTCCTATAGTGAGATGAAGAACTAGAAGAGAAAATGTTGGTTTAGAAATGGTGGAAAATTTTGCAATGTTTTTGCAACAAATGAAGAGTATGGATTCCTTCAATTTGTACCAATAGAGGGGAAGGGCCATAGCCAAAGTGATCCATAGGATGGAGAATAACACCAAATGAATTTGGAGATGCTAGAGTTTAAAGTAAGTTCAATCCCGAAAGAATTGATGGAGTGGATTGAGTAAATGTATGAATATTTTGGGTGGAATGAGATTATACTCTAGAGAGTGAAAATTTCTTTTGGAAATAGAGGACCTATGCATATGATTGGTGGAAGCAACTAAACAAGGATAGGAAATGGAGAAAAAATTAAGATCCAAAATTGGGAGAACATGGTCAACAAACTAAGAGGTAAATTTGCAAATTATGATCATACTTTGAAAATGAATAGAATATTAAAGAATTTGAATTAATATGATAAATATCACATAGAAATATATTTTAATGAATTTTGTAGCATGATCATAAGGTTGGTTTTGTATTAGATAATGAGGAAACGGTCATGCAATATATGGATGGATTGAAGATGTCCACTAAAAGGAAAGTAATTGTGGAGAAGATGTAATAAATAGAAGAGAAATATTATTTGGCCTTAAAAAATGAACTGGTGTATATGAATAAAACATGCCAAAATGGGAAGTGAAAGTTGTTGGACATATGAGAGGGGGGGGTGAATCAATTTTTATTGTGCTTAAACAATTATGCTTATTTTAAACTCTTTACAGAAAACTCAATGATAATCACAATAATGCAGGGAGGTAAGCAATAGAGTGTTCAACATCAATCACACACATGAAATATACAGAGGGAGATATTTCCTGAGGAAACCCATAAAGGGAAAAACTCTTCTTCTTGATATGACATGTAATATTTAATTTCTATACATTATCATTCTTGGGAGCTCCAACTCCTCTTGAGGCTACAACCTCTATTTTACAAATTGCAACTTGATGAGAGCACCAATTCTCTGGTTTCTCTAGCACCCACTAGAAGGAAGCACCAAATCATTGGTTTATCTAGCATCTACTAGAAGGAAGCACCAACTCCCTGAGTGTTCCAACACCAACTGGATGGAAGCACCAACTTCCAGTTACATAGGCACCAACCTGTATAACAAAGAACAATAGTTCTCCCTTGCACCACCTTTCCACCCTGGTTTTTCTGGCTGCAACCAGATGGAAGCTACAAATACCTATATTCAAGAACCCACTTGAAAATCTGAGGATAATAGTCCTCCCTAGAACCTCCCTACCACCCTGAAATATAAATATTTGCTTACCAAAATTTATTACAATGATACAACATTTATCTATGGCTTACCAGTATCATCACTGTTTTGCTACACTACTCTGCTCTGCCTGCATCAGTACCTCTCTCTCACATCACCTGCGCTTTCTTTTCTTCTACATTTTATGCTATGTGCGCCATATCCCTTCTATGTTCTATGCCACTACATTCTCTTCACTGCGTCACTGTTATGCCCTACAGGTTGTTCACTGCGTCTCTTCCTCACAATTGCATGGCTAACCAATAGAATCACATCACTTTTGATCTGTTTTGCATCTCTTTCTCACGTCATGTCCTCTGCCTGATCATCATGGAAAATCTTCTTCCTCTATGGTGGTTTACTCCATGTATTCATCATTAGTGGGTGTTATTTTGAGATTCCTTAGCTTCTCTGGAAGTAAAAAATCTTTGTCTTCTCTGTGAGTTACAGCCAGTCAATTATGGCTTCTTCGGCTCCTAATCCCCTTCCTTAACATGATCACTGGTGGTGACCATACACTTAGAGTTATCGATCTCTTATCAATTCAACCGTCATGATTCAATATCCTGAAATTGATGACTGTCATAACTTAGACACTTTTCCCTTTCGGTCTTCAGAACTTCCAACTTTTCAAATCTTCCAAATACAATATCGTCAAACAGATCAGACGGTTCACATTTATATATCTGAACTAGATCAATGGTTATATTTGATCCTTACATCTATCCTTCATTTCTTAATCTGACGAACATGACTTAATGAAGCAATGACATGGATGGACACCTTTTACTCTACGAATTTGTCTATTATACTTACGCTATCCTTCCATTGTGTTTTGATCAATGGTTGATAGTACACCTGACATTAGATCGATGTTTGAGATCTCCTTTGAGTATTTAGACTTCATAGATTTAGAGTCTTAACCCATTCTCTCCTCCGTACATCAATCTTCTAGAGTTGACAGGCCTCTAATGCGTGTCCCTCTTGGATTAACGATTGAGATATCCTTGGGTCTTCGGACTTCAGAGATTTCAAATATCAACCCATTCTTTCCTCTGGAGTGATCACCTATTGATTCAGTCATCAGACGGTGGAGACCGCTTGCTTTTGGTCAACGTTTTCACTTATACTATCCTTCCACTATACTACATCAACGGATGAGACTACTCCCTAAGTGATACTCAGATTGAACATCTCATTTCCACTTTAGGTTTTTGGCATTTGGGACTTCGGGTCTTTGGGTGAGTACTGGTGGTAAAACTCTCGAAGAAAAACTCTCAGAGTGACGTAGATTTTGCGTCACTCAATGACATGTCACGAGCCGAGAAGCTACCATGTTTCACTTAGATTCATGATTTTCATGTACCTGAAATGATGATTTCAACTTGACACTTGTCATTCTCTAACTGTGCCATGTGTCCTTGTTCATGTAGATTGCTGACACGGACTTATGGCATGGTCTTCCACTATTCCCTTTTCTTGACGTGGTCTGTCAATGTGGTCTTCTACATGACCAACAACCCTGATCCAACAATCCTTGTTTGTCCTCCAAATTCGATGGTCCTCATTCATTTAGGATTTTCGAGCTTCAGGTATTTCACATATCAAACCTTTCAGAGCGTAACCTCCTCGCAAATTTAAACCCAAACTAAATGTTGTTCATCGATAAGGATCTTAGATCGATGATTTTATATGTTAGAGTTGCGGCTCTACTAGCTTATTCTGTCCTTCCACTTGAAAGTGATATGACGAGTGACAGGAATTCTCATAATCAAATTATCAAATCTCAATCTCTCCATAGTGTAACTTCCTCGCATCTTTAGGCCCAAAGTGAATGTTGTTTATTGATCATAAACTTAGATCGACGGCTCGATCGTTCTGTGATGCGGCTTTGCTGGCTTATCTTGTCCTTCCACTTGAGAGTGATCCAACGATTGTCAAGATTATTGAAGAAAATCCACGATCAATAATGATTGCGGAGCCACAATCTACAAGTGTTTTAACTCGTCACCCAAACTCCACAATGGGAATATCTGGACTATTGGAGATTCAACCACAATTGTTGATCTTCTAAGATATAAGATCAGACAGTCCTGACAGATTGCGGGATTGGAACTAGCACAAAATTTAATTATCCTTCTGATCTCCGCAATTTATCCTTGTTGTTGATCTGGCAATTGTGCATCCGATAGTCATGACTTAATATGACTTAAACACATTTTTTGTTGGATCAAACGTTGTGGTAGATATTCGAATATATGAAATCTGACGATCTAGATGAATTGCAGGATTGTAACTGGTGAGTACTTTAATTCAGTTTTCCCTCCCCGCAATGCATCCCTATCATTGATATGGCTTGAAGGTCTGACGGTCTCGATTTGATATGAGTTTTATCGCTCCATCTCTTCTAAGATTTTGATCTTCATTCATTAACTCTCCTGAGATTTAATATCCGTTCGCTTTCTTCTACTCCGCCTTCGGTTCTTTCCATCAATGAGAAGCACTCTCCTTCCTGCCAAATATTCCAACAATATCCCCCTTTGGCATTGATGGAAACTCTCAAAGGCTTCACAAGACTACGTGGACCTCCAACTATAGAATGCAGACCATTCCTTTTCTCCCCCTTTGACATCAATGTCAAAGAAAACATGCTCCCCTTGAGTTGTTGTAGTACTTTTAGGAGGTATCAGATATTCAACCAAAACACACTCCCCCTGATAGGATGGACTCACTTAGGTGAGAGTAGGGATAACACCCAACTTTTGACGAAGATATTCAAAAGGTGTCTTGGCTAGGGGTTTAGTAAATATGTCTACAATTTGTTCTGTGGAAGGAATATAATTCAACTGAACAACTTTGTTTGTAACCTACTCTTTGAGAAAATGATACTTTATTGGGATATGTTTCATCTTTGAATGGAGAATAGGATTCTTCAAGACACTAATGGCATTGGTGTTATCACAGTGAAGTGGAATTGGATCAATATAAGTTACCTTCGAATCTACAAGAGTTTGTAACATCCATAAAATCTGAGTGCAACAAGTAGCAGCATCAATGTACTCTGCCTCTGTAGTTGATAATGAGATAGATCCCTTCTTTTTACTGATCCATGCTACTAATGAATCACCTAAGAAGAATGCACATCTACTAGTTCTCTTTCTCTCATCCAAACAGTTTTCCCAATCAACATCTGAATATGCAGTTAATTGTAAGTTTTGATTTCTAGGATACCAAATACCACAAGTCATTGTACCCTTCAAATATTTGAATATCCTCTTGCCAGATGCTAAATGAATTTGCTTAGGGGAATCCTGATAATGACCTACCATTCCAACATCCTACATTATATCAGGACGAGATTTTGTGATGTACAAAAGACTGCCTATCATTGATCGATATGTTCTTTGATCAACATCAGGTGAAATATCATCTTTACTAAGATTGCAATAAACCACCATAGGTGTACTGACATGAGAGGAATATTCCATCTGAAACCTCTTTAACATCTCTTTCAAATATTGTTCTTGAGAGATAAATATCCCTACATAACTTTGATTGATTCGTAATCCAACAAAATATGACAATTCTCCTATCATAGAAATCTCAAACTCAGTCTTCATTCAATTAGAAAACCACTAAACTGAAAGGTCATTAGTGCATCCAAATATAATTTCATTTACATAAAAAAAAAAAACTAATAAATCAACACCTTCAGATTTTATATATATATTACTGTCAACAGTACCTTTCTTGAACCCTTTGTCCTGTAGAAATTTTTTCAGTCTGTGATACCAGACGTGTGGTGCCTATTTCAGTCCATATAATGCCTTTTTCAACTTACAGACATAGTTAGGATTATCTGTTAGTGATAATCCTTCAGGTTGCTCCATGTATTCTTCTTATTCTAGGTATCTATTAAGAAAATCTCACTTAAAATCCATTTGATATACTTTAAAGTTCCTATGACATGCATAGGACATAACCATTATGATGGTTTCCAATCTTTCCACTGGTGAAAAAGTTTCATCAAACTCTTGTCCTTCAACTTGTGCATACCCCTTATAGACCAATATGGATTTATTCTTAACAATTTGTTCTTGTTCATTTATTTTATTCGTAAACACCCATTTGGAGCCAATTACATTCTTATCTGCAGGTCTAGGAACAAGATCCCAAGTATTGTTCTTCTCAATCTGATCGAGTTCCTCATTCATTGATTTTAACCAATTTTCATCTTCACTGAATTCATTGAAGTTCTTGGGTTCCACCATGGATATGAAGGCTATATTTTATTGCTCAGTGTTTTTTATTATCCTTCTCTTGGTTTGTACACCTTTGTCTTTCTCACCAATTATTTGACTTGCAGGATGATTCTTTTGAGTAATCTTGGAGGAAGTATTTGATGTTGTCTGTTGATTTGAGTCTTCCTGAGTATTTGCATCTTCACCTGACTCAGAGTCTTCTTGTTCTTATTCTTGGACCTATTCAACTTCAACTTCAACTATATCCTATGTTGTTGATTCAGTGACTTGCTCTCCTCTCTTACTAGGACTCCTTCATCAAATTTTATGTCAATACAATCAACCAAATTATGCAACGTCTTATTATAACATATATATCCTTTACTGTTTGTAGCATACCCTATGAATATGCCTTCATCAACCTTGTCATAATATTTGCCAAAGTTTTCATTATTATTCTTTATGTAGCACTTACTCCCAAAGACTTTGAAGTGTTTGATTGTAGCAGGTCTTCCAAGCCATAGTTCAAAAGGTGTCTTGTCACTGTGTGGTCTGAGATGATATTTGTTAAGAATATGGATTGTTGTGTCTATTTCTTCTACCCAGTAGGTTTGACCAATGTTCTTCTCATTCATCATTAACCTAGCCATTTGCTGAGCTATTATTTTTTGCCTCTCAACCACTCCATTTTGTTGTGGAGTTCCTGGGATTGTGTATTCTCTTTTGATCCCATGTTTATCACATAATTCCTTGAAATCACTTGACCTAAATTCTCCTTCTCTATCTGATGTTACAACTTGTAATCTATTTCCTGTTTGATTCTCAGTTAAATCCTTAAATATTTTAAATTTCTCAAATGCTTCAGCGTTTTCTTTGAGAAAAGAAACCCAAGTGAGTCTCAAGTAATCATCAAGATGAGCATGAATTATTTTTCCTTCCTTGTGCCTTCCTGTCTTGATGGTCCACATCGATCCATATGAACTAATTGCAGTGGTTTCTCTGTTAAAGTAGAGTTCTTGGATTTAAACTGTGTCATGGTTAGCTTTCCTACTTGGCAGTGTTTACACACATAATCTTGTGGATTTGATATTCTTGGAATATATTTTACTTCCTCAAGACTTTTGAGCTTGATTAAGTGGTCAAATTTTAGATTTCCAAGTCTCCTATGCGATCGCCAGCTCTCATCATGTTTTCTTAGATGACACTCTTCTCTATCTTCTTTCCACACATATACATTATTATTTGTCCTTATGCCTTTAACCACCACTTGTCCTAATTTTACAGATTTTATCTTACAATCTTTGGAAGCGAACACCACTTCACATCCTCTGTCACACATTTTAATTACACTAAGAAAATTATGTTTTAGCCCATCTACAAGCAAGCCATCCTAGGCTATTCATTTACCATTACTCAAACTCACCATCCCTTTACCCTTGATTTCACTTTGTTCATCATTTCCAAAGGTTACTGTTAAGCCCTAATATTGGCTCATTACCCATTAATTGGGGCATATTAGATTAGTAATGTTATTTTAGTTATGTCGGATTTAGGCCATTAGTTGTAACTATACCTCCTAGTCTCCTATATATACCAAGGAGACATTTTCATTTTGAATCATCTTGTACTTGAACATTTAAGTGGGCTAAAGGAGGTTGCCCCCTTGAAGAGGATTATTATCTGAAATTCTCTCTTTTTCAAGGAGTTGAGTACTTTTTCTGAGGATTTTCTATGCTATATTGATATTTGGTTCTTAACATATGGTATCAGAGCTCAAGGTCTTGGGGTTTCGCTGCTACATCTGAGACACCTTGGCATTTTCACTATAACGTTTTTCTACAACGTTTTAGAAGGAACGGCTTGGATTATATTTAGTAGCTAGATAAAGGTACGTTGGGTTCAACATTTAGCTCCTGAGGCCTTATACTTTCGGAGATACAACCTATACAAGATAGGGTTCTGGAATCGTCCTGAACTGATTCATTGTGGAATTTTTTCTATAAAAACATTTATGTAACGTTTCAAACCCTGATCTCCGGAGGATATTTATAGAAATTAGTAAGGTATCTGTGGTAAAACATTCAGATTCTAGTTCATCATAAATTTGTAGATACACCCTGTGTAATATAGGATATCTGACTAGTACTATTGACTAGTCTCAGAAAGGTGTTTCAGGTAAAACAATCATAACTTCTTCCTAGAGTATCCAAATTGTGTGGGACTGGTTGCATTGGATTGTGGATAGTCTGTAGTATTTCTGGTGTGAGTTTCAAAATTTAATATCAATTATTTTGTGTGGGGCACACTATACAAATGAGATTTCCTGGAAAGGCCAAAAATCGGCAAGTTGTGGGGAAGTTATTGTAAATTCCACTTGGCACATCCAATTTTGATCAGATATGTGGCATTTCAGAGAAGAAATATTAGAGAAATACATAAAGGAATGTTTCATACCTAGAATGGACGAAACTTGGGAGATACAATAGAAGAAATATTGTCTAGCAGAACCACCTCAAAATCAAGGTTCAAAAGTGATACTTGGCCAACATGCCACCCAAAAAGGGAACTTCTACACCAAATAAGCCTCCAGAAAATCCTACTTGGACTCTTGATGAAGGTGAAGAAATGCATAGGGACATAAATGAACTACAAAATAAGATGGATTCAATGGAAGATAAGTTGGATACTAAGATGGATTCAATGGAAGCTAAGTTGGATACTAAGATAGATGGTTTACAAGGGGAGATCATGGAAGTATTGAAAAATTTCGTAACAGAGAGGACACCTGAAAGTGAAAATGCATCCCATGAAATTCATGATGAGGACACAAGGAAGGTGAATCAAGAATGGAGAAACTCCAACTTTGGTTTGAAGACCAACCACGTTCCTAAGATTGAT